>RJWH01006798.1:0-48889 GCA_004363575.1 Solenodon paradoxus
AAAGTCTCTGTACAAAGTGCCACCAGTGGATTTGGGTTCTTACTGCTCCGTGTCCTTCCCGCATCGGCGCCGGCAGCGTCCTGATTTGGTCGTTCTTACAGGAGTGCAGCGGTGCTGATCATCACTTCCTCGTGCATTCACCTCATGGCATCTGATGTGGAGCGTAATTCCATTTATTTAATCATCACCTTTATGTTTTCTTTGGTCAGGTGTCTGGTAAGGTTTTGGTTCATGTTTGAGTTGGGTTGTTGTCTTGCATCTATGATGCCAGTGCCGATCAGTTACTTCCTTTCACAAGTGTTCTCTTAGTGCTTCTCATCAGGTGTTGTTTCATCATAGGGAATCAGAATTTAAATTATAATATTTATTAATCTGGGGCTATGGTAATTAGGAAATCAAACACTGGAAATGGGGATTCTCTGAAGGTCCCTAGCAGTCAGGTCACATCTATTACTGAAGGGAGAGGTGCCCGACCCGTGGTCCTGAGACCTGTGCAGGAGCCCAGGGGAGGAGCCGCTGATGGTGTCACCATCTCAGCACCTTCCAGGTGATTCTCTGGTCCTCACTCTGTCCCCTGTCTGTCTGCAGGTCCTGGTGGGCAGCAGCAAAGCCTCACTTGACTTCCTAAGTGCATGAGTGCCCCTCATTGAACAATTCCTCAAGAAACTGGGAAGGACAGGGGTTCTTGGTGATGTCCTCCTGAAGTGAGGACAGTGACGAGAGGTGGGCAGCAGGCCGCCCCGTGTGTCACCATTTCCCAGCTCTGAGTGTGACTCTAACGGATGAGCACCCTGTACACATGGCTGTGCTTCTAGAATCAGCAGCGGATCTGGGTTCACAGCACAGGAGCTTCCTTAAGTCATAGAGTGAATGGGAAATGAGGAATTTTTATTACATGTACAGTATTCATTTGAGAAATTAAGAATTATTTTTTGTTCCAACAAAAAAAGTCTCAAAGTGTTTTTTCTACTTATTATGAAAATTTTTTTCTCAAACATTTTCTGGAATTTTGTAGCACATCTAGCAGTTAGAGCTGACTAGAAATTTGAAATTGAAGGTCAACTTAGACATAGTGATGAGAACATTTTTTAAAAAGTAAGTAGGCAAACACTGTAAATATAGCTGTCTTGTAGAGAATGCTTGCTTTAGTAAAAAGTTTTTTTCCCATTGTTCATTTTAGAAAATTTTTATGTAAAGTTGTATGTGGAAATTACTCCACGTTCTAGTTTCTAAATAATGCAATTTAATATTTGTAAATATTTCCAGGTTGTAATGTCTGAAACATACTTAATTTTTAGTATAATAAAAGCCATGAAAATTTAACCAAGCAAATTTTTTTGAAGTAGAAAAAGTTACCAAAAAAAACATTACTATGTACCTGTCTTGGAGAGGATCAGACTTTCATTTTTTAGGCAGCCTGAGGAATTTCTTCCCTCCTGCAACTTACCATGAGAATGCTGACCCCTTCTCTCCTCAATTTTCATCCCAGACAAAACACTCTGTACAGATGGAGGTCTTCTCAGTGATATGAAGCAGACCTTCCCGGGAGCCTTCCTGGTGAAGCAATACTTTACTTACTTTAACATCTATGAATATTAGACTTAAGACCTAGTCATGAACCGGTGAGTCTAAGTGGCTGGTAACTGTGTGGAGTGTGGGCGATAGAATTCCTTAAGTGCTGCTGGAGATTTCCCACATCAACAAGCAATCACTGGCCACTAGCAAGGAGTCCAGCAATTCAGTTCATTTCCATTTCCCAAGCCCACCCTCCACTTCAGGTAACCACAGAGTTACCTGTGTTTCTGACTAATTGGTTACAAATTGGAGGTTCCTAGGGTTCCTCCTCAGACTTCAGGTGACACTCCCAAGCCCAGGAGAAAACCACTATCTCTGCTCAACTGTTTCTGAATCAATCAGAGGCTCACAGGAGAGCATCCTGTTCCACTGATCACTAGAACCATTCACAAAACTAGGAATCCCGTTACTCACAAGGTCACTGATTTATTACCAGAGATATAACTCTTGCCAGAGGATAGAGATGTATGTGACCATATGGGGACTAAACGTGTACCTTCAGTGTTCTCTCCACACAATGCACACTCTTGCAAAACTACACATATTGGCATGGCCTGTGGAGTAGCCATTAGATCAATCACCTCTGAAGCACCCCAGGCCACATAACTGTGGTTCAAGTCCTGAGTATGGGGGAAACAAGTAGTGTAATCAGCTTAATAAAAATAATATAAAGTGCTTCTTCCTCTCTCTTCTTGAATGACTGCTTCTCACCTTCATTCCTTTCTGCTCATTTCCTTAAAAGAAAATCTTTACATTTTCACCAACCTAGAAGCTCTCAGAAATCCATCATTTGGGGATCTTTATGGAGGCTTTATAATGGAGACATAGCTAATTAAATCACTAAGCATTGGCAAATTACTCAACCTCTAAAACCTATCAATTCCTTAGCTTCATGGGTGGGTTAGGAAGTTTCAACTATATTCACCTGGTTTGTTCCTCAGGTAACCAGCCCTCACCCTTAGGTGCTACCCAAAACTCACCTCACTTTCACAAAAAGGACACCTTTCTCACTCAAATTTTCAGAAATTTTAGTGCTTATCCAAGCTGTGAGCGAGGAGCCATGAAAGAGAAAGAAATATTTATGTAAAATATACTTTGGTCATCTGAATAACCAAGATGTATATATGCCTAAAGATACCAATATGACATTTCATTCTGATGCCGCTTCCAGGAATGGTCTTTACCTTGTGTGTATACTTATCTATATTTAATAAATTAAATACTCACTCCACACTTCCGAACATGAATTAATAAGAAAATAAGAAACAACGTATCTTTATGGAATTAAAAACTGATAATAACAAATGAAAAACGTACTTGGAAAATTGCTATAGAGAGCTTTCTTCCTTAAAAGACTGAGACAAAAGTTCACCTGTGATCTTGCTTTGACTGTCCAGGACTCCTTGTTTCAACTCAAAATGAGGTTCCTGCTGAGCTCCTGGGGCTGCTGATGTTCTAGGTCCCTGGTCAGAGCAGAGGGGTTGAGAAAAAAACCTGGGGTGAGTTGAATGCTGGCGCACCACTGCACCCGTGTGAGTTCTGTCCACCTGCAAGATGATGTGTCCTGCCCTTTGGTATGGGGCCCATGAGCTGCAGATTTCTGAGGT
Organism: Solenodon paradoxus; assembly: GCA_004363575.1. NCBI lineage: Eukaryota > Metazoa > Chordata > Mammalia > Eulipotyphla > Solenodontidae > Solenodon > Solenodon paradoxus. Next base: position 3,183 of record RJWH01006798.1, read on the forward strand.
GAGGAAGCATCCAGAAGGATCAAGGACCTGTGCTTAGTGAAGACTGTGGCACAGGAAGGTGGTGGTGGTGTCAGTGAATTCAGGAGATCTAGTTGTGCCTTTTTTGTTGCCAGATTCATATTTGAAATGGGAAAGATTTGAAGAGGATTCAAAATCACAAAACAATGTTCTGCTCATATCTAGAAAAGGGGAAATTATGAAAGTACATGTCACGGTTTACACAAAAACAGTTTTCTCTTATTACTTTAGTATCTGATGGGGATTTTTACAGACCCAGATTCCACTCCCCATCTCCATCATCCTTGGAGAGCGGCCCTCCATCTCCTGCAGGTCTTGTCCAGTCTCAGTGCTGATAATGGAGTCCCCTCTGCAAGCAGATACCAGCAGACGTCATCCAGTCTCCAAGGCAACTGATCTATGTGACTGCAGGGACTCTGGGGACCCAGAGAGCTTCAACGGAAGTGGATCAGAGACAGATTTCACTCTTAACACAAGGGCTGTGAACGATGCGGGGATGCTGGGTCCAGTGTTGAAGGGTTCAACAAAGAATTCTTGAGCATCAGAGTGCAGTTTTATAAGGTTATAGAGAAAATGAAGGAGAAAGAAAGTGAAAGCAGGAGTCTCCTGGGCAGGGAGTGCTGTACTGATTGCTTGATAATCCTACATTTATACCCTTTCTTTAGTCTGAGGAAGGGTTATTGATAAATGAGTGCTTTTAAGCATCAAAAACCAGGCCATCACTGCAGGTGGTTCCAGATGAGATAGGAGGGGGGACATTCTAAGAGGTTTCTCGGTTTAGTTCTAAAAGTTTCTGGTGACAAAAGGAATGTATGGTTCCATCCTGTCAGCAGCTCCCTATCCTCCATGTCTGGTCCCTTGTCGATTTTGGAAGTTAAATGCAAAAAATAACTTCCCCTGAAACATTCAGACTGAGGATGCTGGAGTCTATTATTGACAACAAGATAAAGAAGACCCTCCCACAGTGACACAGCCCTGAACACAAACCTCCCTGCGCGACAAGGTCCAGCGGCCACACGTGTCGTCTGGGGAGCAGCAGCAGCAGCTCTGAGCCTGTGAGGGGAAGACCCTGGCGCCTCAGGGGCAGAGGGGAGGCCGAGGGCTCTGGACACTGGAGCCTCAGCTGTGCCCCGGGCACCACCGTTCAGGGCCCCTCAGCGGGACAGCCTGTGTCAGAGCAGCCGGAGACGGGCCCTGAGCCTGAGTCACAGGTCAGGAGAGAAGGGAGAGTTGAAGACTATTCATCCTAGCCCTCCTTTCCTTAAGTATTTTTTCTAAATGAAATTTAACAAAAGAGTGTGACAAGTGAAGGTGATTCTAAGCAACACATGCTGAAATTAGCCTTTTTTAAATGTTTGACCCTTTTTAAGTTTTGATAATATATTTTGTAAGAAAATTGTTTTAAACTATCTTCTTCTTAATATTGTTTAGAAACCAGTGACCATGTCTGCAGGCTTCTATATCTGTACCTTGAAGAGAAATGGTACCATGACAAGTAACCTGTGGACACCTTCCACCTGCCATGGACACGCGACTACAGGTGTTTCCATCAGAATCAGGCACCACCTCCTCTCTTCCCACAGGAAATGTCTGCCCTGACCCTGGGGTAGCAACACAGATCCGTGGTTGTGGGTCTGGGACGTTTCTCCCCCAAAACCACTGGAGTGGAGACTAGAAATGCTTCGCGTCCTCCGTGAGCAGGACACAGGACCCTGCACTGGAGCAGCCAGACACCACCCTCCCGAGGAGGCTCAGCCTCTCAGGGTTCAGGGGCAGGTGTGGCGCCCGGAGGACAAGTGGACACCAGGGTGGACCAGCAGGAAGTGGACTAGAGCCTTGAGGAAGAGACAATGGAGACCTTATCACAGTCACCTAGTCCCTCTCTGAGTAAACATGGGCCAGGGATTCGCCAGGACAGCCTCCCAGAGCCTCTTCCTCCAGTTAGGGTGCTCGCTCCCCAGAGACGCCCAGGGAAGGGCTGTATGTCCTCTTGGAGCAGCCCCTCAGGTGCCCTGCTGTCCTCATGTTGCAGGAAAGGTCACTCATGTCATTGGGAGAGAACTTGCTGAGCTACTGATGTCACCATTCATGTATTTTTAGGTATCACTGTAACTAACACCAGGAGAATGAAAGCTGCCTGTACTTTGGGATTATTGGATTTTTAACAGGACAGACATTAACCGGAGTCTCACATATGTGAAGCTCCATAATAATATTATTCATCGTCCCATGACTTCTATGTCTGGATTCTCTCTAAGCAGCTACTTATTCTGTCTTTCTTTCCACTTTTAGTCTTTGCTTTTGAGGCTGTCAATGGCAATTTTGCTTCTATACTGACTCAATTGTAATGCTCAAACCTAGACATGTACACATTTAACACCCTCTTTCTATGAATACAAGTATCTTAGAGTAAAACTATTATGTTATCGTCTCATTAAATGTCTTTCATAGTTGGTACAGTAGAAGCCTAGTTTATAAATATGGCTCTTTTACCAATAATTACACCAATATTATCAAATCACTGCTTCTTGGAGCCCACTAATTTTACGTGATGTATTTCCTTTCTTTAAGACATTTTCTCATCACCTTTTTCATTTCTTTTACAGGCCAAGCCCACTTAGTCGATATCCTTGAAGCTACACTGAGCAGAGGGTTTTTCTGTAACTTTCTGTCCCTTACTTCCTCTGAAGTAGATTCATAGAACGTACTTTGGACAAAATGAATATAAGATGAATTGACTGAATTTTATTGCACTATATTTTGACACAAAACTTGTATCTTAGCAAGTGTTTTTTAACGTAATCACTGAAAGTTTACATATAACTGTGAATTACATCAGTGCACTAAGTATAAAGGGGTTGAGCACTCTAAAATATGCTGTGAGAATGAGAGCAAAGTATCAAAGGAAGGAAGAACTTGAAAAGATGGACCCTTTCCCTCAGGTCGGGATTCTTGTCGTTGGAGAAGGTGTAGTTGTTGTCCACTGGTGGTGAAGAAAGTCACTGTGTTGTCTTGGGTCAGGACTAGTTCCTGGAAAGTACACAGAAGCTGGCAGGCAAGAAAGGAGCACTTATACCTGGTTGGGAGTGAGTTGTACTGATGGGCAAGGACTGGAAGCAAGAAACTATGCTGGAGGTTTTAATTTGATCAAGGCTGGCTGACGACGCCCACTGTGTTGTATTTGCTGTCTTACTGTATTTCTGTGGGGTTTCTTTATGCTTTATAGAGCATCCTTTAATATTTTTTGCAAAGCTTGTTCTGTGATGATAAACTCCTTTAATTTTTGCTTATCAGAAAAGGTTTTCATCATTCCTTTGGTTCTGAATGATAATCTTGCCAGAAATAGTATGCTAGGTTGAAACTCCTTTTCTTTCAGCACTTTAAATGTATTATGCCATTCCCTTCTGGCCTGCAGAGTTTCATTTGAGAAGTCCACTGACAGTCTTATGGATGTGACAATCCTCTGAATGTGACATGTTTTTCTCTGCCTGCTTTTAATAATCTTTTTTTATCTGCATTTTTTATATATTTATGATGATGTGTCTAGGTATATTTCTGTTTGGGTTTCTTTTATTAGGAACTCTTCGAGCTTCCTGGATCAGGAGACTTGCTTCATTCTTCAAACATGGGGAGTTCTCATCCATTATTTCTTCAATATGGTTTTTACCCTCTTTTCTCTTTTTAATTCTGGACCACTTTGATGCAAATGTAGTACCTTTTGATGTTGTCACAGAGGTCTCCAATGCTGTCTTTGATTCTTTGAATTTTTTTTATCTCTTTGCTGGTTTGCCTGAGTTTCTCTGTCCTATCTTCCCAATCACTGATTCTATTGGAAACTTCATCTATCCTATTGTTGAATCCCTCTATTGAGTTCTTTAATTCAGCCATCATGTCTCTTACCTGTTTGATGTCTTGTTTTAATTCTTCTCTTTGCTTCCTGACATTCTCCTTTTCTGCCTCTACTGATTCCTGGATTCCTATGAGTATGTTAATCACTGTTACCCTAAATTTCTCTTCAGGCAATTTACACATACATCTGCCGTATTCAGATTTTCCACTGGGCTTTTGATTGGATCCATCTTTTCACATATATTTCTCTGTGCCTTTGCTCTATTCAATATTCTGTTTATATTTCTGAGGGTTCGGTTTCCCTGGCATTGTGTAGGTTGAACTAGCTCAGGATTGGCAATTCGCCTGCAGTTCCACCTCTATCCACAAGGTGGCACTAGTGTGTAGCGCTGAGGTTTGGGGCAGCTTTCTCATGGTAATTCAGGGCGTGGGGCATCTGATGGGAGGGATTTCCCAAGGTTGGATATGCTTGTGTGGGTTTTCTGCTCCGTGGCCTCCTAGGTTCTGTGTGAAATGGTTATGAGAGGGATTTTATTTGGCTGATTTCCGGTATGACTGTACCCAAAGCAATTCCACCCAAGGGCTCCCATTCAGGTTCCGGTGCGCTGGCTCTCCTTTCACCTTCCCCTCCCAAGTCGGCCCTCCGTTGCTCCACGTCTCAGCCCCACTAGGCCCGCCACTCGCTGCCTCCGCAGGTGGTCCCAAAAGCCCTAGTCTCTGCCCCACCGCACATTCAGAGACCCTCGAGGTCTGTCCCAAACCAAATCTACGGATTCTCTCAGAGCATGGGATGTCCTCACCCACCGCTAGTGGTCAGCTGATCTGTCATGAGCAGAAAAGCCAGTCATTTCTTGGTGTTTCTCATGAAAATCGGTGACTTCTTTTCTTCGGTGTCTGTGGGGAGCTACCCGAAAGTGTATCCTATCGAGTGACTAACTGGAGGTTAATCTTTAGCAAGTTTTTTAAAAGGGCAATGGATTCTATTACTGGCAGTGCGCTCCTCAGTGTCCTGGTGTGAATGGGTGATGGTGGGTCAGTCTTCTGCATCCTCACTAACTGGTTTCAGGGCAGGTTGGTATGAAAGCGATATTTGAAAAGAATGTTTTCTTTTATTTTCCACAAGTAACAGTATAAGTTACAAAAAAACGGTGATGTTTCTGATATCATTAATAAATTACTCGATCTAGATTATAGGATCATTTGGCAAATTTCCAGCACAAGTAGCAGAAACTTCAACTTACACACATTAAATATTAAAGGACACTGGTGAGCTGTTGTGAAACAGTGGTTTGATCAGTTTCCCTCCACTGGCGCAGTCCACATGTATCCCAAGGCCTTGAGTTTTCAACCTGAGCATGGGGAGAACAACCAAGATAAAAAACCTAAATACAATATAAATAAGGTGCTTCGTCCTCTTTTCTCTTCCAGCTTGACTGCCTCTACTCAACTTCATACCTGCCTACAAAGTTTCATAAATACATATACATACATACATATGTATATATGCACATACATATACAGGTATATAAACATATGTATGGATTTAAGTACTTAGACATAGGAAAATCCACTATTGAGGAGAAATGGACTTGTACTGTTCAAAGGAAAGAAGAAAATTAAGAAGAATAATTGACAAAGGCTTTCACCTTGACCTAATTTTCATCAGGCTCCATTCGACTCTTTACTTCTGACCCTGGGTTTGGCCCTATACTCTTGTAGAATCCAGTTTAACCAAGGTTCCTGCTAATTCAATTTAGCAAAAATCCCCAGACCTTGATATCTGATCTCCCTAGATATCTTATCATCCATGTCTGCAAAAAGTCTGTTAAATTGATCTAACAAGAATCCTCCTTTTAAAACAAATCTTTTTGCCATATGTTACTCTTACTAATTTTCCATCCACTGCACCCTCACCATTCTTTGAATATAAATCCTTACTTATCCTTGTTGAACAAGAGTAGAAAACTGTTCCCTCTTTCTACTGCAAGTCTCCATTACAGAGTGCCCTGGACCCATCAAAATGCCTTTCTTACCTGGAATAAAGACCATCTTATTATTGTTTTGAAGTTCAAAATAGAAAGTTTCAGTGAATACTTAATGCAGTCACTCAGTTTCATATCAAAATCCAGTTTCTTCCTTCCTCCCAAATACACCTTCCATGAGCTAGTTCCACATTAAGAGAGAAATATAGATTTTAAAATATCCAGGGTTATGAGCTTCTTACTGTATGTTGTGTACTTTCTAACATTAACTCAAGTATCTGCAAGTCTCTTTTTTTTGTCACTTTAGATAATGACCATCTTTTGAGGACCTTGAAGATCATTCCTATAAAAGAGATGACCTTACAGATAGGCCAATCAGTTACCTTGTATTTTATCCTTGGAATTGTGTTGGGATCAGGTTACCAAAAAGCAAATATTCTTCCAGATAGTACTTGAAAGAAAGCATCAAATGAGATACTTTCTAGGAGAATATGTTATCTATTGTTCACCTGTAACAGAAGCTCTGACATAAGAATTACAGAAATAAAAAGAAAGGATTTCAAGGAAGAATTGCTATAAATCTGAGAGATACAAAAACCAAAAGACTCTTTTAAACACTTTGGGACATTTTCATGTACATTGGAGAAGGGTAAAGTGGGAAAGTTATTTTCATTAAAACTGCATCCAATTCATTTTTATAGACAGTGTCAGTATTATTAGTGACCTGTTTGTCGGGTAGTTTTGTTAGGTAGGTTAGACTGGGGGGAGTAGAGGGTGACTGAAATGGAGAAGGGAATGCCTCAGCAGAGCATAACCTGAAATAGTCAGCTAAAATTCTGAACAATGAGAGAATAGCACATACATTCCCAGGGTTGTCCTGTGGTCGAGAGTAGATTCAAGAAGCCACTCCAGTCAAGGTGGTTCAGAACTATTGGGCATCGCCAGCACACAGCTCAGAGTCATTTACAATTTACCTTCACTTCACTTACAATAGAGTCAACATAAAATTGCATATGGATCCATACTTTAAGCTCAATATAACAAATAATTATGGGTAACAAGCTTGAGCAGTAAAGGGCACACCTAACCCCTGAAATCGCCCCCTCTTTCCTGGAAATCCCTGTCTAGGTTGCTCCAGAATACCCCTGGGACAGGAATGAGGAGGGACAACAGTGGATCCCCATTACAAAAGTGTAAACTTCAAGTGGGACAATTGTCAGTGTCCTCTGGAACCCAGCCCACTTATCATTTGAGGGGTGCACTATCTCTCTTGCTTGCTTCAATGAGTTTCCTGCTCAACATTTTGCCTGCTATGTCTTTCATGCTAATTTCACACATGGGATACAAGAACCTGGAATGGGGTTCTAGTCCTTTTTGGAGTTCTCATACTAATAGTTTCATGCTACAGGAGCACAATGAATGAAAACTACTTGATCAAAAGATGGTTTTGAAAACTAGAAATCAATGAAACTACAACTCACTTGAATTATACAGGAGACAGAGTTGCATTGACTTTTATTGAAATGAAATAATTTAACTGCACTGTTTGTCATTATTTCTTTGACTCTTTCCATATCAAGGGAAGAGGTTACACAAAATACTGAGTACCTCCTAACAACACTGTTCCAGAGGAGGGGCTATCAAGGGAGCAAATGCAGAAATTTTATTTGCTAACTGTCCCTTTCCTTAAAATGTAAGAGCCCTGATTTCAAAGGTTCTGACTGATGTGTTTAAAATAGTCTATGATGAGAATTTATGATTATTTTACTTTGGTATATCTGTATTTTTTTTTTTTTTTTTTTTTGAGTAGGGAAATAGGAAGATTTATTCTCTCTAAGCTCAGGAAGTGAAGTTATTTCACACGTTAACGACAGAGGTTGCTGTCACAACTTAGTTCCATTAGTGAACAGGGTATTAAGTACATGTGGGAGGACGTTTGAAATATTCAGTGATTTAGGAAGTGACAGTAGTGATTCAAATGTGTGAGGTGACAAATTTCCTGAGCGTGTGGTGTTTCATGGGAACATGAGAGTTCTGACATGGATGTATTGAATTGTCAAAGAGGAACTTCAAATAAGTATTTAAATTTTAGAAGAGTCTTAAATATATAAATGTGTGAATGATATCCTCATTCTCCACAGTGGCGTGAACTTATTCCAGGTATTGATACCATATCTATTTTGTTCCCACTAGGTTCTGAAATCTTGTGCTCATACACAAATATATTTTACTTTAAAAGAGATTTTCATTTTCATATTGAGTTCCCCTGGTGTGAAATAGAGCTGTTGGTATTTGTAGTGTTCTACACTTGAGAATTTGCTGTACTTTATTGAGAATTATGCTTTTAAGCGGATTTCCTGATTTTTGAATCAGACTATCACCTTTAGTAAGACAATAATATTTTGTCTCCTTCTCCCCTCTGTCTGTCTGCGCATGCGTGCGGCTCTCTGCTCCGCTCTCTGCGCCGTGCGCAGGCAGCGCAGGCGCCAGACGGCAGTTCAGACTCCACTCACCCGGCTCCTGGCGCTGGGGCCTGAGTGTGTCCACGGTGAGAGGCGGCGAGACGGCGTCACGGTCACAGCTCGTCCTCTCCCTGTGCTCTGGGCTGTGGAGAGAGGTTCAGAGGAGATAAATATTTGTAAAGTTGAAAACAGTGATTTCAATATATATAGCAGATCTATAATAGTACATTACATATGATACATTAAAACTCTAAGTTTTAGATCTATTTTCATATATCAGTGATGCACATATGGTCACTGTCCATTTCTGATTGCAGGTGTCTGTGGGGACACTGCGATAACCCCTTCTCCAGGCTCTCTGTCTGTGTTTTCTGGAAGAGGGTCACCATCAACTGCACGTCCACCAGAGTCTATTATCTCCTTCCACCAGAGGAACTGCTTAGCTTGGTGCCAGCAGGACACAGGACGGTCTCCTAGGCTGCTCCTCTCCTGGCCACCCACACTGGCACCTAGAGGTCCCTACAGATTCATGGCAGGGGGTTTGCAGTATATTTTACTCTAAGCCTGCCCAGCAGGCCTGGATTGAAGAAGCAGCTGTTTATTACTATGTGCAGTATTCTAGTCTCCTCCACGTGCTTCAATCCCAAACACAAACTTCATCCCAGGGCCAGGATCACAAGACTTTGTCCCACCAGCTGCTTCATCCTGCTCAGCCCAGTTTCTCCCTTAGCTGTGAGAGGTCCTCCCTAAGTGTTTCATTGTGGAAAATTGGCAGTCTCAGGTAACATTGAATAAACTCGTTGTAAATCTTTTCACTAGGAAGTCATAGTATGATGTCTCTGTAATGACCTGTTGTGAAGCTTCTTTACATCGCTTAGGTTGTTTTGTGTTACCTGTGTCTGCTTTCCCCACCCTGTCCTGAAGACTGTGACTCTCAGTTTGTGGCCACTAGTTGAGGGCATGTGTTACATTTTCACCACGGTCGGCTTGGTCTCTGTCTCTATCACATTTTCTCTCTGTGCCCTCTCAGAGCATTCCCACCCCAATCAGCATGCTCTTCAGTACTGCTTCTTACACTTTACAAAATTTTGAAACCAACACAGAAATGTTATAGATACTGTACATATGACATTTTCCACTGAATCTTTTGAAAGAAATTTAATCATTTCATAGGCAAATCCCTCTTTACTGTGTGTTTCCTTAAAGAAAAAGGTGGGTGGCATTTTCCTACATAACCCTGTACAAACAAGAAGTCAAGAAATTGGCATTAATTTATTAGTCTCTTTAGTCCTCTGTTCCATTTCAAATTTGACAAGTGTAACCAAGTTTTCTTTTATAACAAAAACAGCAGATCTGCATGCAAATGTTGCCTTTATCTGTCCATGTTTTCCCAGTCTCCACCAGTCTGGAATAATTCATCATCCCTTGCTGGAATTTAGCTATCCTGTCACATTTGAAGATTGCACACCAGTTATTTTGTAGGATGTCCCTCAATACGGATTTGTTTGACTTTCCCTCATGATCAGATTTAGCTAACGTACTTTCGGCAGAGTACCTGAGAGTGATTCTGTCATCACTCCAACCTATTAGGTACAAAAATATTTCAATATGTCCACATCGATGACATTTACTTTGATTCCTTCATAAATTACAAAGTTGCTCTTTTTCCTTTGAATTTAGTAAGATTATGTTAGGATAGTCCTTAATATGTCATGAATAACTCTTATCAAAGTGTCAGTATTAAGTCATGGGTGATATTTTTTCAATGAGTTACTACATTTATTTTGATCCTTAGAACTCCTTTGAATATGAGATTGTGTAAGAGGTGTGTTTTGAAACACAATCACAGCAAAATAACTTGATACTCATAGGACAGTTGAATGAGTCTGTGTGACTTTGGTGTGACTCCAAAGAAAGACAGGTTTTCTATAGAAAAATGTGTGCTGCTGTCAGATGCAGCCAGGCTTTGAAGGGGATAGAAGTTCTTGGTAGGAGGGGCAGGAGGCTCCTGAGCACCCTAACTCTCTCTCCCTCTTCAGACCCTCCAGACAGACAGCTGTACTTTTTCCTGCTTTAACAAAGACGGAGATGACTATACTGGGGTGTTTGAGCTATGTCATCAGTCAGCACAGTGGGGGAGAAGGAACATGAGATGGTCTAAGCAGGAGCTTTTTGATATAACAGATTTCAAGTTTTAGTGAAGCTGTATGTTCACAAGGAAACTGAGCTGAACTTACGGAGATTCCCGTAGATTCTCTGTGCACACAAATCATAGCTTCCTCTGCCTTCAACACTCACCATCCCACTTAGGATGGGACATTGCTTACAACCTAGCATCTACACTGATACATTTTTTCACCAAATTATGGAGTTTCCACAGGAATTTTCTTGGTGTCATATATTCTAAGGGTCTGTATAATTTATTCAACTCATGTAAGTAAAAACTAAGAAACTTAATTCATTGTTCATCTGTTAAGAGTATGCTTAGTTTCATAAGAATCTGGCAACCTGTCTTCCAAAGTGTCTATACACCTTGCATCCACCACCAATGCATGAGCTTCTCACAGCTTGGTGTCCGTCCTACCTCAGTGCTGCCAGTGCTCCTGCTTCTGGTCATACTTACAAGCCTTCAGTGGTGTCTGGTCATTGTTTCCCTATGCATTTCCTTCATGACATTTGTTGCGAGACATCTTTTCATTTTTATTTGTCATCTGTACAATTTTTAGTGAAATGTTGGCTAAGATTCTGGTCCATGTTTTTCATTAAATTGTTTTTTAAACGAATGGTAAAATATTTTTGCATTATTGTTAAAAAGTATTCCATTATAAAAACTTCACAGATTGTTTGTCCATACCATAGGGATGGAATATATGAATTGGTTCCAATATCTGGATATTAGGAATAAAATTATCAGATAGTTGCCTTAAGATTTTTTGTGTGGTTTTCTTTTCACTCAGAATTTCTACAAGTTCATTGCATGGACAGATGATAAGCAAATGTTTATTAAATGACTTCACTATTTCCTTATACTTTTGATGGGTTTTCCATTATTGAGAAGGATTTTCAAATATCACACTGTTGGTATCACCGTGGATTTCTCCCTTTTAAATCTGTCAGTGTTTACTTTACATACCTAAATATTTTATGTACATTTTTTTCTTTTATTTTTCACCTCTTTTGATACTTAATGAGGTATCTTTAATAAAATAATGCAACCAGTGTTTTTCAGGTTCAAGATTCCTCAAATGTAAAAACCTAACACGCCCACCACCAAATTAACAAAAGCCCTTTACTGCTATCCATTGGACTCTCACCACCCACTTATTTCTGCCTCACCCCCTTCCCTCCTGGTATCCTAAGTTCCCTTGTCAGTGTCTAATGTTTATTTTTTTCTACTGTCTGGTCATTTGCTTTGTTTCTTTATATCCCACATATGAGTGAAACTATTTGGTGTCTTTCTTTTTCCATTTGACTTATTTCATTTATTAGAATCCCCTCTTGTTCCATCAATATTGTCACAAATGACAGTTTTCCAACCTTTTTAGAGCTGGGTAATGTTCCATTATTTATATATGCCACTTCTTTATCTATTCATCTGACAATGGGTACTTAGGCAGTTTTCAATCCTTGGCTATTGCAAATAACCAATACAATAAACATGGGGGTGCATATATCTCTGTGGGATTCATGCTTTTGTGTTTTGGGGGTTAAATACCTAGAAGTGGATAATAGGATCCTTTGGAATTTCCCTTCTCAATTTTTTTGAGGAAACCCGTACTGCTTTCCATGAAGGTTGAAAGAATTTACACTCCTATCATAAGGAAAATACTTTAATACAATAAAGGCATGTGTAATACTAGGAGCTATGTCTTCTATGGAACCAACCCCTGAATCATTATGCGATGTCCATCCCTATTTTGCATTACCCTCATTATTAAGGAGTTTACTTTGTCTGATAAAAGTATGGCTATCTCAGCTATTTTAGGTTACCTTTTATTGTAGGTTTGTTTTCCAACCATTTTCTTTCAACCTATATTTATCTTTATTACATAGATGAGTTAGTTACATGCAGCATAAAGTAGGCTTATATATTTTAAACCGTTTGGTCACACTATGCCTTTTGATGGTGAGCTCAATCTATGGTTGCTCTTGCAGACAGTAACTTTGTTCTCTCATTCTCTTCTTAGGTGCTTTGAAAGTATTTAAGTTGTGTTTGGTTTCCCTTTCACTTCTTTGTGCTGTGGCTTTATACTTCAAGGTTACCCTGAGGACTTTAGCATAGAGCTGTATTATGTCAACCACTGAGATAAAGATGTTCTACTCCCATGACCTCCTTATATAGATAAAGAGACAAAAATAACCCTAGAAATAGTCATTTTCTTAGAGATAAAAACTCACCAGTTACCTGTGCGTAGAAAAAGTTACTGAGAACCTTATAATTTCAAGTTGAACAAGCTGTTTCCATCTTATTTTTATTTCTTTATGGTCATGAAGACAACTATTTGCAATGCTATTTGTCAGGGATTTACAGTAGATTGATATCACATCACAGTCAGGAATGCCTTGGAAGAATGAAAATCACATGAGTGGGTAAAATCTGAGAGTTAAAGCAGACAATCACTTTGCAAAGTGTCAATGAATAATGATTTCTGTCCTAACTGATTATTAGCCTTTAGAAGAAACACAACTGAAGAATTGGAGACAAAATCTTTATGGGAAGAATTATAACGGGACCTTTCACAATTAACCAAGACTGAAAATAATGGTTTCCAAAGTAAATTCTCATGTAAAGTCCATTACTGAGCAGAAAATTCCAATAATTGAAATGATCAAACACAGATTTTAAACATTCAGTTTCCCAGTCTTCTTGGTGAGTCTTAAAAGAAAACACTTTGAGATTCATGCACAGTCTCAACGTGAACATCAATAAACTGAGGATAACATGGTCATTGGCTCTTCTGGTATCATTTAGCTGAGAGCAAAGCTCACTTCTGAACCCTTTATATAGCAGCATAAACCAGAGGATCAAACTCACTGGTGTGGATTAGATTATAATGAAAGGCCCTGGAGTGAAACCGCCTTGATCAATGTCACTTAAGATTGTTTTCTCTCAACAACATTTTACAAAACGACATTTTTGAGCATCTGCTGCATATATATTGCTTTCTTGCCAGAGTTGTTTCTGCCAGAAATGTCACTTATTTTATGAGTGAATTATTCGAATTAAGACCTTCCACATAGCGAAGTATTTGATCAAGGAACTCATTGACAGCAAAAGTAAATCAGAGTGTTTGCTCATGATTTTTCCATGTGCATAGATTAGAGGGAACCCCAGCAAAGATGAGACAAACCATTCTGATGCTAGCATTCAGCCTGATGTGGTCTGAAACATGAATCATTTATAGTGCTGTTTCTCCCATAATCAGAATTTTTGTTTGAGGAACAAGACACAAATAACTCACTACTTTATGCCTAGTGAACAACTCGAAAGTTTATTTCTTTTTCGGTCAAATCTTATTTTTCTGTTTGACACTTCTTAATCCAAAGGGGTGAAACAATGATAGTTTCATTGATTTGGATGAAATTATATAACCAATCAGACCTCATTATGATACAAATTGTTAACAAATGGAGTCATGGTGGGAACTGGAGTCATGGATCCTATTAATAAGAGTAAATGGGACCATTTCTGTATGTGATGAAGAGATAACGAAATGGTGGAATTAGAATCCTTAGTTACCCATTCTTTCCAACTCTAACTTTAATAGCAGACTCCAGAAAGAAGATGTGGCATCACAGTCAGGTGTGACATAATGTTGTTTTAGGTTCTAGTGGAGCCAAAGGACACAAATTGTATTGTGAGAGAAGGAAATATAAACACCAACTGCAGCTCATGGTCAGTTTTAGACCTAAGAAGTACACAAACTAGTCTATTTGTCTCTTCCTTTCTTCTTTTGTCAACATTCACAGGGGTTATGAGGAAATCTGGCATGACTAGCTTAAACAGAAAGATTTGTTATTATGGAATAAGGAGATTAAAACTATTAAGAATTTATTGGGAAACTGAGTTCTTTCCCATTGGGACAGTACGTGGCCAGTTAGGAAGCTGTGCCGTGGACTGTGCTGCTGTTGTGACCGTCAGGTCCTGGGGAAGCTGATGCTCTGGGTCCCAGGTACGAGCAGAGGTGGGATGAGAAAGGAAAAAATGGTGGGAGAGTAAGTTCTGAGGGCACCACTACTTTCCACGTTAATTCTGTCCATGTCATAGGTGCTTATGTATTGGTTTCTAGGAAGAGGCATGTAATATTCAGATCTATGACAGTAGGAATACTCTAGAAGGAACAGGACCTTTGCTCTAGAAAGAGGAGGATGTTGTAGGTGACTTGGAGGTCACTCTGGGCATTTCAATAATCATGTTCTATTTTGAAGTTATATATTTTTGTGCTAAAAATTAAAATCACACTGAATGATTTACCTATGATAAACAGAAAAAAGAAAAACATGAAAATGTCTCATAATGTTTGTATGTAACCTTTCACTCTCTCTTGTTATGTTAAGATCCAAGAGGACATTGTGCTGACTCAGACCCCAATCCGCCTGTCTGCCAGTGGAAAGCCGGCCTCCTGCATGTCCTCAGCCTCCTACACAGTAATGGGAAGTATATTTTATTAGTACCTTCAGAATCCAGGACAACCTCTAGAGTACTGATCTATAGTTTACATGTCCAAAGAGAACCATGGCAGCGAATCAGGGACAGATTTTATACTTAAAATGAGCAGAGTGGAAACTGAAGACGTAGGAGATATTACGGCTTGCGAGGTACACAACCTCCCTTTAGTGTTTCGGCCCTGAACACCAGCCTTCTCGCTCAGTTGTCTCTGTGTCTTTCTGTCCCACAAGCAGCAGAGAATTGGCGCACAATTCAGGAAAGGTGTTACTGCAGAGAGTTCTGGAAAATGAGTGTCTCAGCAATGCTGCTCTCACACATTAAGGATCCTTCTGCAACAACACTGGGGGTTGCAGGACCAATAGGGAAAACGTAGGTGATCTGACTTTGTAGTGAGCAAACAGCTGTACATATGATAGGATATTCACCTATTGAAACAACTGGTTCCCAGTACTTTCATAATCATTGCCTTACATATAAAGCTCTCTGTTCTTTCCACTGATTTTTACAAAGGGTTTAAAAAAAAATGCCTAGAATCTCTGCCAGGACCTGGTCTACATGATGGGAAAGATTCCGAGTAAGATGAATCTTGCTAAACAACAAAAAGAAAAAATACACATACCTTCTCTTTCTCCTCTCCTCCTCCTCCACCTCCTTCTCCTGCTTCTTCTCCTTTCCCCTTCTCTCTCTATCCTCCCCACCCCAACAACCGCTATCTATCCGTTCGTCTTTCTTGATCACTTAGGTACATCCTCCTAAGAGTGTTCTTCCTTTGAGAACCACCTTTAGAGACTGTTATATCTATAAAGGTGTAAGTATGACAGAATTCACCAATTTTAACAATGGGTGCCATGAATTTCATATTCATAGATGTCAAATTCTCTGTCCTTTCCACCTCAGGGCTATAAGGTTTCTATCTTTAAGGGATTTTTCTCTCATGGAATTAATGGATCAGGCCCCAGGAAAGGCAATTTGTGACATTTGAATCTAACATTGTTAATCTGTTAACCAGGTAAAACGCAGATGCAGAGAATTCTTGAATAATCTCATATATGTCTTTCTAAATAAAAGACTCTGCCAGTCACTCCAGAGTTAAGGTCTATGTCCTACTTAAGATTTCCTGAGAGAGTCATATAACATCGATAGTCACCTATCTGAGAATAATCTAGGCAATTCTATAAATATTGAATATCAAATGTGTAATGAACTGTAACATTATTTTTAGAAAACATGGGATTTATAGCCTAGTTTTCCACAAAAAAAACCTCAAAATTTTCAGAATCTGATCCTTCTACCATCTCGTAATACCTATTTTTCTTTTAATTTCCATCAAGGCATAAGACAGGCTAGTCTTTTTGTTTATGAGAGAACTGTCCCCACCCCTCCCCACTGGCTCTCTCCACACTGTTGTGCCCACTAGGGTTTTGCATATGGTTCCCAAGGGAGGACCTTCACTTGATGTCTGAGATAAAAGGTCAGCTTAGATCTTGTTTGACTTGACAGGGCTCCACAGTTCAGCTTCTCAAAATGAGGCTCCCTGCTGAGCTCCTGGGGCTGCTGATGCTCTGGGTCCCTGGTTAGGGCAGAGGGGAGTTGGTGTATTTAAATTTAGAGGTCTCTTTTCCTTCATAAATCTTAGTTATGTATTGTGAATGCACAGTCCCCGTGTATGAACACATCACAGGACAGTAAAATAAATGAATAGCAACGAAAATGACTGGTAATATTTGTATGTAACTTGGCATTTTTCTCTCTTTATTTCAGCATCCAGTGGGGATATTGTGCTGACCCAGACCCCACTCTCCTTGTCCATCATCCCTGGAGAGCCGGCCTCCATCTCCTGCAGGTCTAGTCAGAGTCTCTTACATAGTAGTAGGAATTCCCTTTTGAACTGGTACCTGCAGAAGCCAGGCCAGTCACCACAGCTGCTGATCTACTGCGCTTCCAACAGGGAATCTGGGGTCCCAGTCAGGTTCAGTGACAGTGGGTCAGGGACAGATTTCACACTTAACAATCAGCAGGCTGGAGACTAAGGATGTTGGAGTTTATTGCTGCCAGAATTCTCTACTTGTTCCTTTCACAGTGGTACAGCCCTGAACAGAAACTCCCTGCATGGCCAGGCCCAGCTGCCACATGTTTTTCTTGTCTGGTGTGCAGATGCAGCAGATGCTCTGAGCCTGTGTAAAAGGAAGACAGTGAATAATAAGGAGATTAGGTGCAGCAGGGCTTCTGGATCCTGTGAATCTTGGCTAAGCTTTGTAACACCACGTGGTAAGACCCTGTCATATATATAACAGTGGTTTTTTGTCAGCCAAGTGGGTTTTAGTTGGTCCTGTGTCATGTGAGCTATTTGTTCTGTATAAAGGAGAGATGACTGGAAACTCAACCTAATCCTCTAGCCTTGCCTGTATGTGTCAATTATCTATAGCCCAACCTCGTAAGCAGATTGTTGCTACAGCTTTAACATTATATGGGCAAACAAAATTTAATCCATGATGTCCCGTATTCTCCTGCCCTCTCACATGCAAACCTCCCCGATTAACGGCATGCTCCGCTGCAGTGGGACAAAGGTCACACAGATGGACCCTGTGTGACACACCAGAATCACCGTGAATCCATGGTTTACATTGGTTCACTCAGAGATGAATATTCACTTTTTCATGAATTGCTTTGGGCAAATATGAAATGACGTGTAGCCATCATTATTATGGTTTCCTAAGGAATATTGCCCTAAAATCCTCTGAGTTCTATCTACTGATCCATTCAAGGGTCTTGCTTTGGTTTGTACCTAAATAGTCATTGCCATTCCCTGGTCATCCAGGTTTAGATGCTGTCTTCTAATTATATAGCTATATTTTACTTATCTTGTATCCTTGTTTCATGTAATTTTACTGAAATAGGTCCTATGTCCAGAAGATTTTTGGTTGAGTTTTCTGAATTTTCTACTAGACAGCATGTCATCTGGGAACAAAGACAGTGCCTTTCTTTCTTCCCAGTGTGTAGGTTTTTATTGAAAAGAAGAGGTGAGAGTAGACATCCTTACCATGTATCTGATCTTACAGAAAAAGTTATGCTTTTCACCATTGGGCATAATGTTTTCAATAGATCATCTGTCTGTTATATTTATCAATTTTAGAAAATTCCCTTCTATAATTATTTCCCTGGAAATTGCGTTCTTTAATTATTAATGGATGCCAGATTTATTTCTAATCTTTTTATGCAGTTACTGATATGTCACTTGATTTTATTTTTTAATCAAATGCTGTGATAGTTACTACATTGACTGTCAAATATTGAACTATGTTGTATATCTAGAAAAGTTCCCACCTGACTCTGATACAGTTTTTCTACATTCTAAAATGTGATTGGCTAATATTTTGTTAAAGATTTTTAAGTCAATTTTCCTGAGAGATATTAATTTGGGCTTTTCTTATAATACCTTTTTTTCTACCTAAAGCCTGTGTAATGCAGCTTCATTGCCTTCTATGGAACCAAGGGAAAAAAACAATGAAGAAAGATACTACTCTCTCAGTCATCAGACACTGAATTCCACATAGATTTGAAACAACTCTTTGAACCGTTCTGTATTCTTTGGATAAAACACATAAAAATGCAATATGTACTTGGTTTCGGGATTCATAATTGCCTCCTTTCGTAATTGCCCTGTGGGCACCTCCTTAGTCCTGTGTGATGACAAAGCATAAGGAAGCTGAGAACGCTACAGAACTGACCTGAACACCAGTTTTCCTGAGAAACCATCACTCTGCCCTCCAAAACATCTTAGGAAGCAAATGGGAAGACAAGAGAGAGAAGCTGCCCAGAGATTATCACTTAAGGAAACAAAAATGTGATGTAAGACCAGGCTAACTGAATCACTAAAGATCCAGAATTGATGACTGTACAATCATTCAACTACAAATTAGAGCATCTTGAGTAGCAAAATGTATGAACTCCATAGTTCATACATGTGAAATTCAAATTCATAGACTCCAGACTAGAAGTCTGGTGATGAATGTGATACAGATCTAACAGACTGAAGTTGAAGTCAATATCCTAAAAGTACATTGTAAACAAAAGAAATGATTTGAAAAATAGAAGACTATTGACATGCAACTGAATACTTCATGTCGCTATTTCATGGGGCACATTCCTACATAGTTCTTGAAAACTAATAATGACTTGTAATATGCTTCAGATACATATGTGTTTGAAAATGTGCAATAAAATACAGGAAATAGCATTTTCAGATACGAATATACCTCAGGATGCCTCCCTACACAAGGTCAGCAGAAGACGAACAAGTAACAACAATCAGAGAGAAACCAGGCTGTGTCTGTAGAAATGGACAGGAGCCGGGCAGATTGTAGGTTGTTTTTGTTGTTGTTGTTTTTGGGCTTTTTTTTCTATTTCTTTTTTCCTTACCATAGCTTGCTCTTTTCATCTAGGAGTAATTTTCACCTTTCGTGTAGCCTATTATTCAAGCCAATATGTGACCATAGGGTAAAAAACTCCTCTGCAAGATTCAGAAAGATTATTAATTGATCAGCAATTAGCTGTAAAAAGTTTCCTCTATTGAATACTGTGTGTAATTCTGGAGGAATGACTCACAAGGAAAACACTTGTTAGAAAGAACAGAGTGAAGGCCCTCTTACAAGAAAAGGAGTGTGGTCTGCTCCTTGAGGCACCATCAGGAGGTTCCTCTACCAGGTAAGGGAAAGTACAAATCCTGTGGGTTCTCCTGAGTTCAGCAGTGGTCATGACCTTGGAAGCTGTAAGTCAGACTGACAGTTGCTCACATGTGCTGTCAGCTCTGGTCTGTGGGAAAGAATGACACATTCTTACATTATAACTCATTGAGAATTGAGGACAATCTGTCAGTGACTAAGGACAATTAGCACTGGCTTTGGTTAGATTTATGATAGTAGTTGCAATCATGTTTTAAAAATGGGCATGTGACATTTAATAAACCAAATGAAAAACCATCATCTTTTGGGCCTTTTCAACTTCCAGCCTTGATCCTGACTGACATGACTTGAAATCTCAGTGTCAAGTCAGCAGCCCCAAACTTTGGTTCTACCCACTGAGACCATGATTGGACCATCCCCAGGAATCTGAGTAAACCCATTGGTATTCATTGTCTGGACAGAGTCTAAGGCATCACAGACATGCTGACTCTCACTTCAGCTCGCAGCATCACCCACCCCTGAGAAATGGATACCCGTGCTCCACGGAAACAGAATGCAACATGCCCTGCCCTGACTTCACTGTCCATGCACAGCCTGATTGTGGACATTATGGGGCAGAAACAGAGTCATGACCTGAGGGAGAAATGATCATTGTTTCTGAGATATCATATGTTCTTAATGTCTCTGAGGCATTAAAAATCAACTTTCTGCACATATTTCTTAAAAAGAAAACATAAGAAATAGAAGTTTGCAACCTTTGAAACAAAGGATAAGGAAGTAATGTAAATCTCACATGCATGTCAGCTAGTGAGAGGCTCCAGATTCCGTCAACTGCATCTGATTCTGAATTTCCTGACAGAGAGGTCTTCTGACCCATGTACTTCTTCCTGCAGCTCCGGCTTTCTCTCCCTGGTCATTTCCTTGACCAGCTGTTTTCCCAGATTTGACATGTCCCCACCCAAAAGTGATGAAAATTTTACTGTTCTGGGTTTATGTGCAAAGAAAGAAGCTCCTGTTTGGTTTCTATGGAAACCTGGAAGCTGCAGAACTAGAAGTGCTCAGTGACCACACGTGCATGGAGACAGATTTGGTCACTTAAACTGTTACTTACCTTTAAAGTGAGCTCTTTTTTGGCACATTTTTCCAAGTTGTGATTATTTGACTTTATAAACCATCTAAAATTTTCTCAAATATTTTTCTTCCTAATCATTTTCACCAGTAGCTCAGGACAGATTAACAATACCCAGTAAATCTCATGGGTCCCTCAGACAACCCTCGGCAGAGCCAAAGTAACCCTCTCTTAATTTTTAGCCCAGTGCATTAATCAAAAGAAACAATTCTATTTATTTCAGAAACAGATGACTTGAATATGCACTTATTTCTTAATATAATACTGTGGAGATGAAATTATGTTGTCTTCCAGTGAGGTATCATAAGGAACACTATTACAAAAATATTATCTTGAACTATAAATCCAAACATGGCTTTATGTGTTTCAACCTCCCTGGCTGGTTAGAATTAGCTCAGTGAATTCTCTAACTTTTCATTTCATTTTCGCAACATTCAAGTGGTAGAAAATGCTTTATATTCATCCAAATAATTGCTTCACTAGCAGAGATACATTGGTGGGTACTTGAAACAATCCCAATGTTTTAACTATTCCCTTTTCCTTTGCCCCTTCTCCCAACTATCAACCACCCTTTTGTCATTTTCTATCAAATAAATATTTTTCATCTAAGAATGAACATCATTTATTTCTTCAATATCCCCTAAAAGGTATGGGCTTTTAAAAAGAACTCTAATCAGAAAAGAAATTTGGTAAAATTAGGCTCTGACAGGATAGACTATTCTAAATAAAGTCAGCATTTTACCAATGAGAAGAATGTTAAAAGTAGTTCTCTACATTATAATTTCCCAATAATTTCTACAAAATGTCTTCATTAGTTATGTTCATTATTTACCATTCAATAAGACGTATTGACATTGACATAATTCCTGATATTGTCACCTAAGATGGATACATTCATGTTTTAATATTCTTGACAGAAATGACAGTACTCAGTAATGTAAACACAAGAGGAGGAATAGAGCCCTTGAAAATAGCAAAGAAATAATGAATAAGCTAAAAACAGCATTTAACGATTATTTCCATTTTCTAGAAGTCCAAATAGGAAAATACAAACTATTGTGATAGATGTCAGCATAAAAGTTATTTTGATTGAGTTATTGGGTGCAAAAATTCCTGTTGACTTAGATCTAAGTAAACATTCCCAATAAGAAACTAGCCACATATTGGATATTTCCCTTTGCAACCACCAGAGATCCTCTCATTCAACCTTTTAAAGCAAGTTGCTTTAAGTGGGATAAGTCAGATTATGTCCACAAACAAGTGGGCATCAGCTTGAACTAAGGAGGAAAAGGATGTAGAGTCTTGAGTAAGAGACCATGGAGGCCTCATCACAGTAACTAGGCCCCTCTCTGTGTAAACAGGGACCACGGCATCGCCAGGACAGCCTCCCAGAGCCTCTTCCTTCCTCCCACTTCAGGTGCTCACACTCCAGAGACACCCAGAAAAGGACTGCATGTCTCCCCTGGAACAACCTCTCAGGTGCTCTGATGTCTTTATGGTGCAGAAAAGCTCATTGTGTCATTGAGATAGACCCTAGTGAAGTCCTGATGTCACCCACTCCCCCTGAGCCCCTTCGAGTCATGTCTTGCCAGTGACAACACTCAGGAAATGAGAGCTGCTTGCATTGTGTGATTTTTGGAATTTGAACTAGACTCGCATAGGTACAACATTATAATCATATGGCTAAAGCTAGTAATACTATCTTGACTTGCATTATCACTGAATTCTTTGATAATTTCTGTTTGTCTCTTAAATGTTTCTCTTATGAAGCTGCTAATGTACTTCTCATCCAGACTGATGTGACTCCAGTGCCATAAACATAGACATGTGCAGTATGCGCTCACATTTCCATGGATGGAAATTTCCTAGAGCAAAATTTTTGCTCATTAGTTTAATTAAAATTTATTTTAAGGGCATGGAGATGGAGACAAATTTGATTGATGTGTAACATTCTCAGATAAAATTCACTTACAATTTGCTATACAATTGCATATCACAGAGTTTTATGCCATTTCTCTTTTAGAGTAAAATATCTCTACTCTATTTAATTTCTTCATAGAAATATAGATCTTTCATACATTTTACTTAGTTGTGTATCATTAAGCTTAGAGTTATCTGAGGATTTATTGGTGATATTCTGTTACTGATTTCAAATAAGTTCCTTCAGATACCAATAATACATTTGCTGGGATTTGAATCCATTGAATTTTATGAAGCTATCTTGTGGCCCAATATATGGTCTATGCAAGCAAATGTTTTGAAAAAGGAGTGTATTCAGTTTTGGTGGTGTATATCTTCAGTGTCACGGTGATGAGATGCTGATGGTGTGTTCATGGTCTGAATGGCAGGACCGCCTCCCTGTGGCTGCACCTGCTGCAGAGCCCAAGGCTACTCTCTGCCCCTCACACTGAAAGTTCCTTCTCTTGGTCCCTGGGTCAGACCCATGCTCCAGATATGGAACCTGTGTCTTCAGAAGTCAAAGATGCCACAGGTGTTTCCTTCCTTTATGGAAAAAGACAGTAAATACATTGCACTGGAATGTGTACCCTTCCTCCCTCCCCTGTTCATGGAGCATGTGAGAGCCCTCTCATCAGTGGGGGTCATTTAGTTTGTTTGTTATCAGTTACAGAGCCCAAATCCAAAGTATCCCCACTGGTGAAAAAAGCCACTTGTTCATGCCGGAATGTTGTCAGGACACCCAGAAAGAAGTCCTGGGTAATTTCAGACAGTTCAGGTTGTCTGGTAAGAATATATGCACTTGCACTCTAACTAGGTGAGTTGAAAAATGACATAATTTTCACTTTTATTTTAACTATTTTCATTAGTGTTGTGAACACCACGTGAAAGGGCACTCAAGTTAAATTATAATTTTACATATTAATTCAGTACCAGATTCACGTCCAAAGTTTTCCTGTATTTCCCTATGACTGAATATTTTATCCTATTTTCATCCTCTCTCTCTCTCTCTCTCTCTCTCTCTCTCTGTCAAACATTAACATGGGCATAAACTTCTTACAAAGTTACCATTATCCTTTTTTTTAGTTTTATAAACCTTGAGAGTAATTTAGTAACTGTTTTAAACAATTCTATTAACTCAGTTTAAAATAAAGACAAATCATTTTTAATGAGTATTAAAGAATTAAGTGAGAACTAAAAGATGTTTCTCTTGCTTAAGAGTATATTCACAACTGACAAAAAATTTGCTTTAATTTTTCGATAGAATAAGCATGCTTGTTTTGCCTTAAATATATGCCTTAAATTTGCATACAATCAGGTTTCATTGGACACAGAGTAATATAAATTCATACATAATAAATATATTAATGTATCTATTTTAAAATATCTGCATGCATTCTATGTATTTAATACATAACACATTTATCTCAATATGTATGATAATGTAGTTATGTTGATATAAAACATATACATGTTACAAATCGGTTTCAATCTCACTGAGGATGACTAGAAAATCAGAATATAGGAAGCAGTTTGAGGTGAAGGATGTTCCTAATTTACTAGGACAATAGCGTAAATTATGAGTGAAATAGGCTGTGTATGTTTCCAACACTTTACCATTGCTTATAGGTCTTTGTGAAGTTTTATATCTTATACTGTGATTGCTGCAGAAAATTCAGGGTTTAAATATTACATTTTATTTTATTTTATTTCATTAGCTATGACTGATTCTCTATTTGGTATGAGAAGTGTTACAGAAGAGCCAACATGCAAATGTTTACAAGTACTGAAATGAGAGGTTGTGGTCATTAAAAAGCATTTAAACTTTGCTTTATCCTTAGTATCGACTCATGAAAGACCAAGAAAGATGATAGGCAGTGACTGTGCGCTTCCTGCTTGCTCAGAGAAAGCCACTTATTCTGTTTCCTGATGAACCACATTATTATTAAAAGACTGAGAAATTCATTTAACTCTTACCTCTTTCGTGACTAAGATTTTGATTTCTATAATCAAGCGATGAAAGGAAGCAGCTAAAAAAAAATCTTGGTTATCTTTCAAAATCAATTTAAGTCATGTAATTTGATCTTTGTTATTTTCCTGAGGCTCTTAAAATATCTTATTCAAAATTCATATAAGCATTTAGTATACTCTCAAAACTGGTCATAAGGTAAAAGCGTTGAATTTCATATTTCTTAGCTCAGATGTGCATCATTCTGCATATAAACTATCGTATCAAAAATGCAAGCATACTCTTTATTATTTTTCTTTGTCATATTGATAGAGTAATAAAAATTCTGTTATCAAGGGCAACTTAAGTTATGATTTAAAAAATAGAATTCCTAATTATATCCCTGAGTTTTCATGGGTTCACCAGTACCCAATTTTCAAGTAAACCAAGATCAACAGAAGAATAAGAGTGAAAAAAAATGATTACACTAGTAGGCAAGCTATGACTTTGAAGAAAGTGTTCTTTGGGGGGCAGAAAACTCTTGAGATCACTGAGAAGGGAAACCGTGGATGAGAGGAGGAGTCACAGGCAGACAGCACAGGGGAGCAATGGAGCTGCTGTTGACTTTATCCCGTGATTGCTCTGGTGACCTGGTGTTAGCAAAATGTTCAACAAAACTAAAAGGTCTTCATTGCCAGCACATGATTTCCCCACTTATGCTGACATCTCAGTCAGGTAACTCAATAGAAATGTTATATTTATTTCATGGAAAAGAAAAGTAATCCAGATATGTGAATACAGATTCGCATTGGGCAGATGGAGAATAAGGTTGGAGAATGAGAAAAGGCAGCATGTAAATACTCCAACTTCTCACAGGGTGGAGAAAGACCCCCTGAACTTAGGAGAAAATCACATCCACAGAGTCTCCCCGACTCCCTGTAACCAGAATGTTTACCCAAGTTGTATCCTTCAGTAGTGACACATTATTTATTAAGAGAACATGACCAATTTTGATCACAGATGCTTACAGCACCAGAAAAAAAAATAACACCACACAAAATTTCAAATTGACTGAAAGTGGAAAAATAGCATTGCTTTGCAGCACCTGGAACTTTGAGTCTTTGCAGAAAACTAGGGACAGTGAGAAAAAAAGCATAAAAAGAAAAACAGAATTGGCACATGTCACGATCTTATATGAAGAAGACCCTAAAGACTCAAACAGCAGCTTTAACAACTTATCAACAACTCTGTAAATTTGCAGATTACAAAACAAACTTACAAAAAACTTTAAAAGTTTTGTGTTTTCTTCTTCCATTTGCTTCCCTTGCTCCCCTCTGAGCCCCTAACCTGGGGATGCAGCTCTGGACCATTTGCAGGCACAGTGCAGTCCTCACCAATCAGACCCACCTCATTTCCCAAATGCCCTGTCACTCTTACTCCACATGATGCCTGTTTTCTGAGTACAAAAGGTCACCATCACCTTCACCTGAGCGTCCACTCCTCCATGATTTTGCCATCTGAACAGCGTTTATAGTTATGCTGAGTGAGCTGGCAGTCACAAGTCTAGAATCTAGTTCCAGATGACTAGCATTGTGTGTGCCGAACACACCTAAGACTAAATACTCTTATGTATTTAATTAATTGAAATTCAAATGTAATCACTATGTATAAGATCAGTCCCTTCTCTGAAATTTCTCATCATCCCCTTCTCTCATCTAAACCCGACTCCTCTGAGGCTGCTGTTCTGCAGCCCTCACACGTGGGGATCTGGTCTCACACTCCCAGTGCCAGCGACTACTCCACAAGGATCCTCTCCCCGGTCCCCACTGCCACCCCCAGACCATCCTCCTACTCTTACCCTAAATACATTCAACTCTATCAAATAATATCACCTATAATCCCCTTCTTTCTCAATGTCATCTAAGAAACCACAAAATGTTTCATCAGAGTGAGCACAAAGGAGAGTTTCTGAGATACAGGAATATACACCAAGAGTCAGATCACCAGCTTTTTACCAATATCACTGTGCTAACAATTTCCCCTTTGCTGCTGCAGCTGTGTGTCTTCCACCCTTGTCCCCAAGCCCAGCACTCCAGCTCAGACATTTGGGTTTTTGTCTAGCTCTGTTGAAATATTTGACAAACAAAATTAGATAGATAGATAGATAGAGAGATAGATAGAAAGATAGATTTAAGAGATATTTTGAGCTTTTTAAAAATGTTATTGAAGGAACATTGCACTATAACAAAGTTTCAAGAAAAGTCATTGGACATTAACATCTGTTTATAATTCCATTTAACACCAACAGTTCAATCCTATATTTCACCACACAAATGACCTCCTTTTTCTATTTTTGCCTCTCCCATCCCCTTTACTTCTGATAACCACTAATTTGAGTCTTTAGACAAAAAGTCTTTTTTGTTTGATTTCATTCATTTGTTTGGTTTCCCTTTATATCACATGTGAGTGAAATCTTATAATGCTTATCTCCTTGGGACTTCATTCACCTGTGTATTTTCCTCTAAGTCCATACATGTTGTAAAAGACAAGAATTTATCTTTTATAGTAGCTGAGGAGTAGTCCATTATATATAATACACAACCTCTGTATTCACGCACTGTCGATGAACACTTGGATTGTTTACAGCTCTTGGCTACAGTATAGAATGATGCAATAAATATGGGGGTGCACATATCATTTGAATTAATGTTTTTGTGTTTGAGGGGTAAAAGAGGAATGTTATGAACTCTTATCACTACAAAAGAACATTATACACATAGAACATAGAATTGGTCTGTCCTGTGAGTCCAAAGAGACAGGTGTGCTCTGCAGAAAAATGTGTGCTGCCTGGAGACCCGGAGTCTCTGCACCTGCAATGAGGTTGACATGTCAGCCCTGCAGCTGTGCCAGCCTGGCCCCTCCCTGCTGATTTGCATGTTCCCAGAGCACAGCCCACTGCCCTGAAGACTTAATGTCTGCTCACACACCATGCAGGAGTCCCCCTGTCAGGACACAGCATGGACATGAGGGTCCCCGCTCAGCTCCTCAGCCTCCTGCTGCTCTGGCTCCCAGGTAAGGAGGAGAACATGAGGATTTATTTAGTCCAGTGTGGTCAGTACCATTGACCCTTCAGGGAAGTCCTCTGATGACATGATTAATAATGTGTTAATGTGTTAATGTGTTTTTGTGTTTCCCATCTCAGGTGCCAGGTGTCAAATCCAGATGACTCAGTCTCCACCCTCCCTGTCTGCGTCTCGGGGGGACAGGGTATCCATCACTTGCAGGGCCAGTCAGAGTGTTTACAGTAGTTTAGACTGGTATCAGCAGAAACCAGGGAAGGCTCCTAAGCTCCTGATCTATGATGCATCCAAATTGCACACTGGGGTCCCTTCACGGTTCAGTGGCAGTGGATCTGGGACAGATTTCACTCTCACCATCAGCAGCCTGGAGCCTGAAGATGCTGCAACGTATTACTGTTTGCAACGTAACAGTTTCCCGCCACAGTGACAGAAGCCAGCACAAAAACCTCCCCGAGAAGCTGTGTGAGCAGGGCTGCCCCAGCTGCTCCTCCAGGTGCCTCCCTCTGCTGAGAGCGTTTCTCAGATGCAGCCAGGCTTGAAGGGGATGGAAGGTGTTGGTAGGAGGGGCAGGGGGCTCCTGAGCACCTTAACTCTCTCCCTCTTCAGACCCTAGCACAGACATGACAGAGCCTCACCTGATTTAAAAAGACACAGATGCACTGAAGCTTTTTGGTTGTTGCATATGTCAGGGTTCATATACTGGAGAACGAATATTTTGAGAGTCTAAGCATGATTTTTTTTTAAGTAATAGACTTTTGGAGAATAATTTTACAGAAGCTGTATGTTTATAAGGAATCTGAACTGAATGTACAGAGATTCTGCTGACGCTCATCACAGCCTCCCTTTCCTTCCCCCTCCACTGTCCCCACAGGATGATATATTTGCTACGATCAGGCACTTAGAGCGACACTTGTTTACACTGGTATTCTCTTGTGTTGTGTATTCTGCGGGTTTGTAGGATGTTTTCATTTCTTTAGAGTAGACAGTAAGGATCTGAATTCCTATTTCATCTATAAGATTAGTTTTGTGAGAATCTGCCACCCTGTCTTCCAAAGTGTCTGTGCACCATGCATCAGCCACCTGTGCATGAGCGTCTCACTGCTCCGTGTCTCCCGTCTAGTGCCGTAAGTGCTCCTGCACATGCTCACCTCACAGGGCTGCAGCCGGGACACTTGTTCCATGTGCCCTCCCCTCATGACAGATAATGTGCAGCATCTTTTCTTATAGTTAATCATTTTCTCTGTATTCTCACAGCGAGACATCTGTTATGGTCTTGGTCCATGATTTAGTAGGGCTGTTTGTTTATATCTAATATACCAGTCCTGTATTAGATACATCATTTGAAATTATTTCTTTTGGAGTTTCTCATCAGGTATTGTTTTAAGGCAGAGAACTATATTTTAAATTATAATTTTGATTATTCTGGGTTGTGCTTATCACAGAATCAAAGCTAGAAATGTGTTGTCCTCCTAGCAAAGAAAAATCTACCACTTTCAGGAGAGGTGCCCAACCTACGGTCCTGAGAACTGTGCAGGATCCCAGGGGTGGAGCCACTGGTGGTGTCATCTTCTCAGCACCTTCCAGGTGATTCTCCGGTCCTCACTCTGTCCCCTGTCTGCCTACAGGTCCTGAAGGGCAGAAGCGAAGCCTCATTTGACTTTCTAAGTGCAGTGAGTGCACTTCATTGAGCAATTCTACAGGGACCTTGGAAGGAAAAGTCATCCTGGCAACACACTTCCTGAAGTGACAGGCGGTGGACAACAGATCACCTGTTTGTCATTGTTTCCCAGCTCTCAGAGGTTGACAGGGTATGGACCCTGAATACACATGGATGTGCTTCTAAATCATCAGAAGATTTGGGATCACAGCACAAAAACTTCCTTAAGTCATGGAGTGAATAGAAATTGGGGAATTGCATTAAGTATATGCAGTCACCTGAAAACTAAGAAAACTTTTTGACTCCCACAAGAAGTAATTATATCGATGTGTGATATTTTTTTCCTTAATATAAAGACCTTGATCCTCAGAATTGTTCAGAATTCTACAGCATCATATGATTCACTCAGAGCAAGAAACAAATTTGAAATTGCAGGTCACCTTAGACCCAATGATGATAGTCTGTCTTTTAGATGTCAGTACGGGGCATGACCTGGTGGAGTAGAGGTTAGGTCAATTGCCTCTGATGGATGCAGGCCACATACCCCTGGGTCGAGTCCTGGGCACAAGAGGGTACAACCAGTTTGAACAACTAAACAAAAAATAAAATAAATTACTTCTTCCTCTGCTCTCTTGCTATTGCCTTCCTACTACTGCCTTCCTTCTTGACTGTACCTTTCTTATTAAAAATAAACAAGCAAAAAAGTCAGTAGAGGATCAATGTGATAAGAAGATTTATCCTAGAATGATGATTACTTTAGCTGAAGAGTATTTTTCTCAATGGTTGTTTAAGAAAATTTTTATTTAAAGCTGTATATAGAAATTACATTCTGCTCTATTTTCTAATTAATGCACAATAATGTTTGAAAACATTTTTGGTTTGCAAAATTTGAAGCACAATTATATTTATAAGGCACGATTGACTGCCATGAAAATCTAATTCTGTTTCCAAGACAGCCCTCCCCTTGAGATACCCAGGCAGTTAGTTACCTGTGATTCTGACTAATTGGTTGCACATTGGAGATTCCCCCAAAGTCTCCTTCCGTGGGTTTCAAGTGTCAGTCCCAACCCAAGCTGTGACCAGCGCTTCTGCTCAACTGTCTATAAAACAGTGACTTCAAGACAGTGTCTTCAGGTTCCAGTGAGCCCTAGAGCAAGAAAACCATTTACTCACTAGATCATTGATTTATTATAAAAGATGCAACTCATGAATTGCCTGATGGAAGAGATGTATGGGGCAAGTATGGAGAAAACATGCCTTCTGCAGGTACTGCATGCTCTTTAAAATCTTCACATGCTCACTAACCTGGAAGATCCCAGAAGCCCAACATTTTGGGGCTTTTGCGGAGGCTTCCTTATATACTCATAATAGATTAAATCACTAGTCACTGCAGTAGAACTCACCTCCAGCACCTGTACCCTCTGTAGGTTCAGGGATGGGTTTGGAAGTTCCAGTCCTCTGTTCACCTGCTTTGCAACCAGTCCCCATCCTTAGGGGCTACTGCACTACTCACCTTACTAACATAAAAGAGATATATTTATCACTCTCAACACTAGAAAATTTAAGACTTATGGATCTGTGAACCAGACACTGAATGAGCAACAGCTATTCATGAGAAATATATGTTGGTCATCGAATGATGCAAATAAATATTTCTGTAAATGACAATGTGACAGTTTCTATTGCTGTCTTTAAAAAGTTTGCAAGGAAACATTAACTTGCATTTTATTAAAATCTATACCTTAATGTACATTTTAGCAACCCATTCATAAAGATATTGAAAAGATACTAAAGAAGAAATTGAAACAAGATAGTTGAATAAAAAGAAATGTATTACCTAATTTAAGAAAAATACACATAGATGCATATTATATATATGTGTGTGTGTGTGTGTGTGTATATTTGAATTATTGTTGGTGGCACATACTTATATTTAATGTATCCTTGAGTGATTTCATATGCATCGACCTTAAAGACTCTGCTAACCAGACCCAGAACTGGTACCTGTATCCTAGTAGAGGTCATTCGCTGTATTGCCGCTGCCCAAGTCACTCAATCCTGATCATAATGCTTTCTGACCCCAAAGACACCAGTCGTAGGCCCAGCAGTGTGAGCCATGAATTTACTTATGAAATAATGGCAGTGAGCAGAGCAGTAGTTATGCAGGAAGAGGTTTCACTGGTGTTGAGTAATCACTGACTCCAAAGCTCACGGTAGAACAAAAAGTTCAGCCCTCTGGCTTGCAGAACCAGCTGCCCCCCACCCCGGTGGTCGGCTGAGGGAGGAGCAAAAAGTTCTTCCTTATGCCCCCCTGGCATGGCGACTTGAGAAGTGTTCTTACTGGCACCGACCTTGAGAGACTATTATAAGGAAGGTGGCGTTAGCTCCAGGGTCGTCCCTGCTTGGTCTGGTCTCTGGTCACCACCTGAGAATGATCAGGACATAACTCTATACAGTCAGGATGTGTGATAGATCAGAAACATATTCTTTGTGAGGATACACGGGGACTTAAATGCTATGTCTTCCACAGCAGAACTTAAAATCTTCAGAGACTGAAGTTCTGCTACTTGTCCCGGGTGGGAGATTCTGATTGGGCTCATTCTGGGGGTTGGCTTCTCCTGTGACCACTAACGAGGTCGTCTGCACCTAGATTTCCGGCTGGTCCTCTGTCCAGGGGCCCCCACACTCGTACACACCAGAAGACAAACAAGTGCCTGCCGTCCTTGGCAGGCCCACGTGCGGGAGTGGAGTGAACCGTCTCAGTGACGTCCTGAAAGCAACCATGTTGACAACGGACGCCACGGAGACAAGCAGACTGCGCCAGAGCAGACACAGCAGACATCCCCAATGCCGCCCCTCACACACTCATGTACACACTCACACTTGTGCATACACACACGTATGCCTCGTGCCTGCTCTCAAGTTCAATCACGGTCACGTCCTCTCCATCGAACACAGCCCCCCTTTCCAGTCAAGGCGCACCCACCAGGGGACAAGCCAGTGACTCACATTCCAGCTACATTTGCGGAGCTCTGACATTGCCAACAAATACAGGTGTCTCCACTTTTCCCAGTCCCTTCACCTGGACACCTGCCCTGATCAAGGCCGAATTTTAGCAAGTCACAGTCTCCAGGCAGGGTGGCACGTGTGTGTGTGTTGTGCGTGTGCTGTGTGTGCAAGAGAGAGAGAAAGAAGGAAGAGTGAGTCTTATGGAAGACTCTGCCATGTAAACCCAACCTCTGGAAAGTTCTTATGTTTGCACATTTACCCAGTAGAAGTCCTATCCTAATGTCCTCTCTTTTCTTTTATCATGACTCATCACTCTTTCAGTGCTACTTAATTTCAGGCATGAATTGTCCAGACTCCTTTTGAATTGTTCTAACCCAGTCCTAGAATCAATCATTTCTTCAGGAACTAATGGTTCTATTTGGTTCTGAGCCCAGTGAGTGTTTATTGGGGCTTGGTATCACTGATTAAGGCTAAAGAAAATCTATCAATATGTCTATGTGTCATTCATGTATCAAGCGCACATTCATACTTATATGTATATATACTACATGTCACCTACTACATATACTATATGACATCACAAATCCAATACGAAACAGTATTTTTCTAGCAATTTCTTTTTTGAGTATGCAGTTCTTTTCGCCAGTAGTGAGCATCATGGTTATAACTATCATATATATAGATATATATCTGTATTTGCATATGTGCAGTCCTCCTAAATGAAACGGATCTCCTATGATTATTGTAACTGCAATCCCCTTGCAGACAGCTCCCCTCTCCCACACCCACGTATCCTGTTCTGGCTCTGATATTCTTGCCAGTTTAGCATCCCTGTCTGGGCTGACACCTACACTCAGGTCCCTGATTCATGTGAATGTCCTCATCCCACTCCAGCCTTGACACCTGTGCTGTCCAACAGTGCTACACTCACATTTTGTCCCCAGGTCATGTCCAGCTCCAACACCACAGCTTGGGTCCTCCTTCTCCCACATGACGCTCTTTCACGCTGTGTGGGCTCCACACCCTGTCAGGGCTTCCTCCTTCACATCCTCAATGGGTGTCTCCTCACCACTTGTGCCCAGGGACCTGCACCCACCATTGAGTCTGTGTCCTCTCAGGAACGGAAGGGATGTGGTGACAGAGGAACATGGGGTTTAGGGAAGTCAGTAGCACCAGGGTTACTCATCCCCACTTAGACAGGGAGACATCAGCCTCTGACGGAAGACTGGGGTAAGGAGGGTGACAGGCACAGCAGTGACCCAGGAGCTCAGGGAACACGTACAAGGGGAAGCGGAAAGACATGTAGAAGGAAAGGTAGCTGACACATTTCAGACGTGAAGGAAGAAACCTCCTGACTGTGACTGCTACCAGAAGACATGGAAAAAGGATCAAATAAGGAGGAAAGAGATTGTGTAGCTGAGGTGGCAAGTTAGGAGGGACAGACACTCACTGAGTGGGTACCTCCTTACATCGTGACACTCACTTTCTCAGTTCCCTGTTCTTACAATTCATTGCATCACTAACTGGCAGCATTTATAATTTACCAAACCCAGATCTCTAAGAATTCAACATAAAAGGAACACAACTGGGTCCTATAACACCCACAAGTAATAAATACAGTTGGATGATGTCATTTCCTATAAATTCTAGGGTGGATTCATGCCTGACTGAGCCAATTGTAGATGCAGAAGTAGCATGAGGAATGTCATGAACCTTGCTCACAAAAAACGTACACAAAACTGAAAAATTGTTGAATGATTCTATCCTGAGGTTGCCAGAGAGAGACGTATTCTCTGCAGACCAATGTTTGCAGCCTGGAGACCCGGAGTCTCTGCACCTGCAATGAGGTTGACATGTCAGCCCTGCAGCTGTGCCAGCCTGGCCCCTCCCTGCTGATTTGCATGTTCCCAGAGCACAGCCCACTGCCCTGAAGACTTAACCATGTCTTCCCACACCCCACATTCAGGAGTCCCCCTGTCAGGACACAGCATGGACATGAGGGTCCCCGCTCAGCTCCTCAGCCTCCTGCTGCTCTGGCTCCCAGGTAAGGAAGGAGAACATGAGGATTTATTTAGTCCAGTGTGATCAGTACTGCCTGACCCTTCAGGAAAGTCCTCTGATGATGTAATTAATAATGTGGAAATATGTCTTTATTTTTCCCACTACAGGTGCCAGGTGTCAAATCCGGATGACCCAGTCTCCACCCTCCCTGTCTGCGTCTCTGGGAGACAGAGTCTCCATCATTTGCAGGGCCAGTCAGAGTATTAGTAATTATTTAGCCTGGTATCAGCAGAAGCCAGGGAAGGCTCCGAAGCCCCTGATCTATGCAGCATCGAGTTTGCACCCTGGGGTCCCTTCACGGTTCAGTGGCAGTGGATCTGGGACTGAGTACACTCTCACCATCAGCAGCCTGGAGCCTGAAGATGCTGTAACTTATTATTGTCAGCAGTATAACAGCTACCCGCACACGGTGACAGAAGCCAGCACAAAAACCTCCCTGAGAAACTGTGTGAGATGGAGCTGCCCAAGATGCTCATCTTGGTGCCTCCATCTGCTGAGAGTGCTTCTCAGATGCAGCCAGGCTTTAAAGGGGATGAAAGGTCTTGCTAGGAGGGCCTGGAGGTTCCTGGGCACCCCAACTCTCTCTCCCTCCTCAGACCCTGCAGTACAGACATGACAGAGCCTTTTCTGGTTTAATAAAGACGGGGGAGTCTGGGTTATAATGTCAGTCAGCATTCATACAGTGGGGAAGAAGGAACCTGAGATTGTCTATGCAGGAATTTTTTTATAATTAACTTTCTGTTTTGATTATTTTCACAAAGAGAATTAGCTAAATGTTTAGAGCCCCCAACTCACACTCATGCTCAGCCTCCCCTACCTTCATCTTCACCATCCACATAGGAACGGCGATTGTTTATAACTAGGGAAACTGAAGTGACACTTCTTTTCATCAGGTTTACGGTTTCTATCGGGATTCTCTGCTGTTGTGTATTCTATGGGTCTGCACAATGTTTTCAACTCTTTTGGGTAAATACTAAGGAGCCTAATTCCTTTACATTACGATTAGTTTGAAAAGAGTCAGCCAACCTTTCTCCCAAAGTGTCTGTACACTGTGCTCCCCACAGTGAGTGAGGCTTCTCACTGCCCCGGGTTCAACCCACATGGGCCGATGTCAGTATCTGTGAATCCGGTCACTCTTCCAGGGGTGCAGTGGTGTCTCATCATTGTTTCCACGTGCATGTCCCTCATGACATATGATGGAGAGCCTCTTTTCTTAAAATTATTCATTTTCTTTATATTTCTATGTTGCGGTGTCTGTTAACTTTTCCGTCCATGATTTAATTGGGCTGTTTGTTTGTATGTGGGATACCAGTGCTGTATCTGATATGTCTTCTGAAATGTTTTTTCTCTTGGTGTTTCTTTTCTGGTACTGTTTCAATAGAGGGAATTAGATATTAAATTACAATTTTTAATAGTCTTAACACTCCACAATAAAAGTAAAAAAACTTCGGAATCTCATTCTTGTATCATTCAGATTATATGAATTTTTCCTTTTAATTCTAATCAAGACAAAGGACATGCTAGTCATTTTATTTACAAGAGAATCTCTTCCCCATTGTCTGTCTCCACACTGCCGCACCCACCAGGGGATTTGCATAAGGCGCCCTGGGGAGATCCCTTCCTTGCTAGTGTGAGAGAAAGATCAGTTTAGTTCTTGCCTTGACTCACCAAGACTGCTCAGTTCAGCCTCTGAAGATGAGGTTCCCTGCTCAGCTCCCAGGGCTGCTGGTGCTCTGGGTCCCTGGTTAGAGCAGAGGAGGGTGAGATGGAGCATGGACTGGGGTGAGTTCAGGGAACACCACTACATCCTGTGTGTATTCTGTCTGCTATGTGATATATGCGTCTCATCCCCAGGGTTGGGTATTTGGATGTTTAGATCTGTCAAAAAGAGAGATTCTGGAAGGATCAAAGATATGGGTTTTGTTGAGTGTATGACAGAGAAAGTGGAGATGATGTAGATAGGTTGAAAAGTCTCTTTTTCCTTCACAAATCTCAGTTCTTTTTCATGATTGCATAGTATCAGCATATGCACAAATCACATGGCTGTATAACAAGTAAAACTAATGATATGATGAGAATGACTGATAACATTTGTTGTAACTTGGCACTTTTTTCTCTTTACTTCAGGATCTCTTGGAGATATTGTGAGGGCCCAGACCATACCCTTCTATACATCTTCCCTGGAGAGCCAGCCGCCGTCTCCTGCAGGTCTAGTCAGAACCTCCCACGTAGTGATGGGCACACCTATTTGAACCTGTACCAGAAGCCAAGCCAGTCTCTGCAACTCCCTTATCATTTTAACTCTATAAAAAAGCAGTAATGTTGGAGAATTGTAATAAGATGTGAATTTCTGTAATCTCAGCATGTCTGTAGACTTCCAAAATCACCATTGAACTAGAGAAGATGCCAGAGGATGGAACACAAAGGGGCATGGAATTCCCTGCCACAGGTTTTTCAAAGCAAACTAGGAAATCTCTTAGGAAGCCCTGCTCCTATCTCACCCAAACCCACCCGCGAGGAGTCTTGGTCTTTGATGATTAAAGTCCTCCTTTCTAACTCAGCCCATTTCTCAGGCTGAACTGTGGGTATGACTGGCAATTTCACAGCAGGCAGCGCAGCTCCTTCTGCCCCTGAGAGCCCTGATCTCTCAAACTTTTGCTTTCTTACACCCCTTGTCTCTGAAAACCTATAAAGTGCACTTTTACAATGTGTTGAGAACGCTTTCTTGATTTGTGACGCTGCTGAAACCCAGCAACAGGTATGCCATTTCATGTTTTGATTTCAATAATTCTAGATTTACTTTTTTTAACCTTAGTCAAACTTAAGGTTTTCCAATTTTGTTGATTTCTTCAGAAAATTAATTTTTGGCATATGCCATTTTTTTTTAGTGCTGATAGTTTAGTTTATTCATACTCCTCTCCTTCTAATATCTACGCTTTCCTCCCTCCTACTGTGAACTTCTGATTTTTCTAGGTCCTGATAGTAAAAATGAGGTTGTTGATATCACATCAAAAATGAAAATTGAAGTCTTGAATTCTCTCTATATTTAGAAGCTAATATTATTTTTTATGTTTTTTATGTTTTCAGGAGATATTTCAGTTAGAAAATTGCTGTAAAATCTTCTCCTTCATTATTTGCTTTTGAAATCAGTGACCATATCTGCCGGCTTCAATTTCTGCACCTTCAAGAGGAAATGTCACCTGATGGAGAAGCCCAGGGAGACTTTCCACCTGCCATAGACACAGGTGCCACGACCCACAAAGCTGTTTGAAGGGGTACCTGAGAGGGGGCTACATGGGCCTAAAGAAAAACAGAGAAATATACATCTAGAAAAGTGGGGGCCAGGTGGGGCACTGCTTTCTGGTTGAAACACAGTGACCTGGACCTAGGCTTCTTGATTTATTTTATAGGGCTGGGTTACAATGAGATAATACAATTATGCAAAACAAGGAAAGACCATAAACATTAGCTACCATATCTTCTGCCTCAGGATACCTAGCAGAGGCAATCTTTTGTTTTCTGATCATGAGATAACTTCTGCCTGGAGATAGTTCACTTTTACATAGGACCACAGGTGGTACCAGCAGAAACCAGGCATCACTGCCACTCCTACAGGAAATGTCAGCCCTGACCCTGGGGTCACAGCCCAGTTCTGTGGTTGTGGGTCTGGGACGTTGCATCTTCAAAGCACTGAAATGGAGACTAGAAATGCTGCACATGCTCCGTGAGCAGGACACGGGACCCTGCACTGGAGCGCCCCAGACACCACCCTCCTGAGGAGACTCAGCCTCCCAGAGCCTCTTCCTTCCTCCACTTAGGGTGCTCACTCCCCAGAGACCCCCAGAGAAAGGCTGCATGTCCTCCCTGGAGCAGCCTCTCAGTTCTCTGCTGACCTCATGGTACAGAAAAGCTCAGTCAGTCATGACATTGGACAGACTCTAGTGACATCCTGATGTCACCACTACCACTGAGTCCCCTCAGGGCCCTAGTCTTGTCTTTACCAGTGATCAGCACTCTATTAGCAATATCAGGAGAGTGAAAGCTGTCTGCACTGTAGGATTTATGGATTTTAATCCATTTAAATCTCACTGGGTTCTCACATAGGTAAAGCACCATAATAATATTGCTCATCATCCTATCTTTGACTTCTGTCTGAATTTTTTTCTGAGTAGTTACTTACTCTACCTTTTTACTTTTAGTCTTCTTTTCAAACTGCTATTGTGTATTTTTGTTTCTGGATTCAGTCAATTGTCACATTCCAAACATAGGCACAAGCACATTAAAATTACCCATGTATGAATGTAATTTCTTAGAGTAAAATTATTCTGATGCTTTTTAATCTAAGCTTTTTCCATTGCTGACAAGGTAGAAACCAAGGTCAGGATGATGTTACTTTTACAAATAATATACATATTTATTATGATAAATTCACTGATAAAATCATGAATTTTTGCATTCCACTAAGTTTATATTCCATATTTGCTTTTTTAAAAATTGTTTCTAATTATATTTTTCATTTCTTTTGAGGTCGAAATTTTACTCAATAATATATTGTAGATCAAATTTTAGAGAATTTTTCTGTATCTTTTTGCTATTGATTGTCAATACAATTCGCCTGGATTGAGATAATACATTTTGTACAATGAATATAAAATGAAATAATTGCATTTTATTGATTTATCTTGAGCACAGAACATGGTGTATCTCAGCAAATGTTTTGAAATGAGTATGTATTCTTCTTCTGTTGGGTGGAGGGCTCCCTGAGAGTCCTGGTGTGAATTGTTGGTGGTGAGTCAAGCATTCTGCATCCTCACTGCCTAAGTGGCAGTTCTCCCTGCATAATGGAGACCTTTTAAAAGAGACCTTTTAAAAATACTAGTTTTTGTCTATGGAATTAACATTATAGATTAAAAAATAAAGTGGTGATATTTTTTATGTAATTGCCAAATTAATGTGGTGAAGGTTACAAGATCATTTGGCAAATATCCAGTTGAAATTAGCAGAAACTTCAACTTACATGTCATTAAATATTAAAGGGGCCTTATGCACCTAAACAAATGAAAACCTGGTATACAGCATCTTGAGAAGAGGGGCCTTCACACAGAATTGAGGTCCTGCAGGTGAAGTGTGACACTAATTCTGGGACATGGCTTCCTGGGCTCAAGACATTCTTTAAAGTATAAGCTGAGATTCCCTACTGAAATTACAGCAAAGTAGACTATTAAAATCCTTATGATCAATAATTATTCTTAGGCACTTATGTAAATAGTCAACCAAGTTGAAGAGATTAGAATTATTCTGCAAATAAATTAGCCTTATTGTAGCTACACTTGATAGCAAAGGTGTTGACTATGAGGAGAAAATCATGTTTTAATGAAACATTTTTAATATTCATTATTAAAATCTAGTCTTACTCATAATCTTTGAGGTTTTGACATGTACCCATATATTGTACTGGTTACTGAATTCTCTCATTTCTACAATAGTTGAGTTCAACTCTCCAAACTCATGTTTGCTGTTTCTTTCGCACTTCAGACCTGGAGTCGTTACACATATAAAACTGCCCTTTCCTGAGGCCTAATTAGCTAAAAGTGGATGAGTTGATATCAACTTCAGAGAAATCACCACAGACAATCACAGAAGGACAACCCCCGAACCTGCTGCTGTGTGACCAATGGGAAAGTGTTTCAGAGCACTCAGAGACATACACAGTCAAATGGCCTTTTGAACATAAAATTTAGAAATTTTGACGGGCTGACCTCCAGTATCAGAAACTAGGTTCTCTCCAGTAATTAATCTTTGTCCTTTTGTTTTCATGAGTGTTCCCCTAATCAGATGCCTGACTACTTGAACATTCTAGCAAATGGTCCAGGTGGTCTTTAATGAACAGAAGGCAACCACATGTGAAATGGACTTGTATCATTAAAGGGAAAGAAGAAAATCAAGAGGAATAGCTGACAAAGGCTTTCATCTTGACCTAACTTTAATGGGGCTCCTTTCAAGTCATTGTTAGATTACTCCTGACCCTGGGTTTACCACTATACTCTTGTAGAATCCAGTTGACCAAGATTCCTGCTAATTCAATTTATCAAAAATCCCCAAACCTTGATATCTGACCTCCTTTTATATCTCATTAAACAAGCCTGCTCTGCAATAAGTCTGTTGTTTTAGTCTAACAAAAATTATCTTAAAAAAAAAAAATCCTCCTTACCTTGTTTCTTCTTAGTACTTTTCCATCTACTGCACCCTACCTGTTCTTTGGATATAAATCTTTACTTGCTCTTGTTGAACTTGAGTTGACCTCTGTCTCCTTCCCTTGACTGTAGGATCCCATTTGAGTGGTCCCTGGACACATCATGATGCTTCTACATCCCTTGAAAAAAGACTGTCTTGCCATTTCTATTTTAAGTTCAGAGTGGAAAACCAAGGGGATAGTTGATGCATTCATTCGTTTTCATTTTAAAATTCAGCTTCTTTCTTCCTCTCCAATCTTCTTTGCATGAGCTAGTTTCATATTAAGGGCAATTTAGATTCTAAATTATCAAGGATTATGGATTCCTTGTCAATGTAGTGTTCTTTCTGACATTCCATCAGGTATCTTAGAGTATCTATTTTTGCCAGCTTAGGTAATGAACATCCTTTGACAGGACACTGAAAATCATTGCTATAAGGGAGAGAGCCTCACAGCAAGGTTAATTGCTGACCTGCGTTTTATCCTTGCAACCCCGGGTTGGTATCAGCTTTCCCCAAACCAAGTAGTCTACCAAATGGTAATTAGAGGCTTGAGAGGTCAAAATAGTTGGCTTGAAGGGGAGAGTACAATGTCTGTTGTTCACCTTTAACAGAAACTCTGATCAATGGATTCCAGAGAGAAAGGATAAACAAGAATTTCAAGGAAGAGTTGTTGTAATTGTGAGAAATAGAAAATACAAAGGCACTTTTCAGTACTTTAGCCTAGAAATATTTCATTTACAATGGATAAGTATAAAGTGGGAAAGTAATCTTCACTAAAAATAAATATTGAACATATTGCAAAATGTTCTTCTAAAACTGTTAGGTTCACTTTTATATAAAATATCAGAGTATCTTGCTACTGAGCTGTGTGTTGGGTAGTTTCTGCTGCAGGAACATGGCAAATAGAAAGTGCCTGATCAAAAGATGATTTGGAAAACTGCTATTGAATTATCGAAATGTTGACTTTATTTTTCCCGAATATAGAGTTGCACTGACTTTCTTGGAAACAAAATAATTGAATTGCACTGTTTTATCATTTTTCCTTTGGTTTTTCCATGCCAAGGGGTAAGATTCATTAAGTAACCTAGGGCTCAGAGCCTCAGTCACCCCGAAAATGACATTGTTCCAGAGGAAGGGTCTCAA
This sequence comes from Solenodon paradoxus, assembly GCA_004363575.1. Lineage (NCBI taxonomy): Eukaryota > Metazoa > Chordata > Mammalia > Eulipotyphla > Solenodontidae > Solenodon > Solenodon paradoxus. Next base: position 45,063 of record RJWH01006798.1, read on the forward strand.
GGAAACAGCTGCAGAAATCTATTTAATATCTGCCCCTTGAATTAAAATGAAAGGTCTATTATGTCAAGGTTCTCTTAGACTTCTTTCAAATAATCTATGACAAAGTGAGCTCGTGATTCCTTTATTTCTGTAGATCTGTGAGTATGTTTTTGATTTTGAGTGGACAAAAAAGAAGACTGACAAAAGCAGAGCTCAGGACTAAAGTTATTTCACACATCACCCCCAGGGGGAGCTGTAACACCTTAGTGCTTTTAATGAAGGAAAGATCGAGAGGATTTGAGATGTTATTTGAGAAACTGGCTGACCTAAAGAACAATGACAATGGCCATTCAAAGTATGGAAGTCTCAGACTCCAATCAGGAAGCTTCCTGAGGTGGGGCCTGAGTGTGTCCAAGGTGAGAGGCAGTGAGATGGCCCCAAAGTAGAGGTCGTCATCTCCCTGTGCTCTGGGCTCAGGGTAGGAATGTCTTTATAATGGCAAAACTGATATTAATAAGGGGAGTGAAAAAATATTTTATATTAAATAATCTTATTACTTATGATAAATTTATACTCTTCATTTTCAGATCTATTTTCATATGTTAGTGATGTACATATGGTCACTGTCCATTTCTTATTGCAGATGTCTGTTGGGACATCATGATGACACAGTCTCCAGGCTCCCTGGCAGTGTTTGCAGGACAGAGGGTCACTGTCAACTACACCTCCACCAGAGTCTATTATCCCCTCCAACAGAAGAACTACTCAGCCTGATGCCAGCAGATACAGGACAGACTCCTTGAATGTTCGTCTCCTGGGTACACACATGGGCACCAGCGTCCCCGACAAGTCATGGCAATGATTCTGCAGCAAATTCACATTCAGCTTCAGCAGCTCCAGGCTGAAGATGCAGCCACGTTTCACTGTGAGTAGTGTTATTGTCTCCTCCACGTGCTTCAGTCACAAACACAAACCTCCTCCCCAAGGGCAGGGTCACAAGACTTTATCCCACCAGCTACTTCCTCTACTCAGTCCAGTTTCTCCCTTATCTGTGAGAGGTCCCACCTAAAGACTTCATCATGGAAATACTTGCTAGTCTCAGGAAAATTGCATAGATTCTCGCATTCTTGTCTCATGAACAAGGAGTCATTCTGTGAAGTTTCTGTAATGACCTGTTGTGAAGCTTCTCTACATTATTTAGGATGTTTTGTGTCACCTGAGTCTGCTTTCCCTCTCTGTCAGCCTCTCTCAACTTGTTGAAACCATTCAACACAGAAGAGGCACATAGGTAGTGTACATATGAATTTTTCTCCCCTGAATCATTTGAGAGAAAATTAATGACCTCTTTTCTATGCATTTCCTTCATGAAAAGGAAATTCTCCTACATTACCTTTTAAAAACAGGAAATCAACATTATTATATCAATCGAATTAATTCTCTGGCCTATTTCACTTCTGACACCTGTAACTAAGGTGTCTTTTATATCAAAAGCATCTGGACCAAATTAACATGTTGCCTTTAGCCACCCAGGTTTTCTTAGTCCCCTTCAGTCTGCAACAGTCCGTCATTCTTTTGTTCAATGGTCTTGTCATTTTTGAAGATTACACATGATTTATTTTGTAGAATTTCGCTTAATATATTTCGTTTTATTTTCCTTCATGAGATTCAGCTAACCCAACCTTGGCAGGATCTCTCAGTGTGCTTCTCTGCCCTTCTTGCTGCACCTATTAGGTAGGACAAGATTTCAGTTTTCCTGTTACTGATGACGTTCACTTCAATTCCTAGATCAAGTGTGTGTCTGTCTTGACTCCTGCTTTATGATTTGCTTTTGCCCTTTGAACTTATTGGGAATATGTAGAATAAGCCCGTTTTCCCTTTTAAATACACTATTCTACCTCAAAGAGTCAATATGAAATCATAGATTCATATTTTTCATTGAGATACTATCATTAATTATTTTGATTCTCAGAATTTCCCAGATTTAACTAGCAGTGGTCCTATGTCAAATGTTTTCTTTTCACTGCTGCCATGAGCTCATTCTTTGAATACTTCTTAATTTTTGACCCACATGTTCCTCTTTCTCTTTTTGTATTGCTTTCTATCTAGGCCTGGAATCAGTCATTTCGTAAGGAATTGCTGGTTCTTTTGCATTGATAATGGTATTTAGATTTGTGAGGCTTGAGTGTTACTCCTTTGACCCTGGAGAAAATCTGTCTGCATATCCATCTGTTATCTATATATCAACATACACATTTGTACCCATAGCTAATACTACCCTGAGTTTGCACTGATATCTCCTATTCCAACCACAAACTATATTTTTTTCTAGGAGTTCCGATATTTTTGCTGCACCTACATTCTTCAAAGGTGAAAATTTACTTTCTAATTATCCTTCATATATTTCTCACATGAACACCAGCCTTCCCAATTGACACCAATCTCTTGTTGCTACTGTCCACTACGATCCTCTTGCTGACAAGTCCCTCTCACACACATCACCACATACCCTGTTCTGGCTTTGCTGACCTTGTCAAGTCACCACCAGGTTTGCATCCCTGCCTGGGTGCACTCCTCACCCTTCCTGGCTGACATCTGCACTAAAGTTCCATCACTTATGTGAATGTCCTCATCCTGCTCCAGCCTGACACCTGTGCTGTCCATCAGTGCCACACTCTGTGGGGTTCACCTCACCACGTCCAGCTCCAGCACCTACACTGAGTGCCTCCTCTGGGGGTAGCATGAGAATATGACCCATTCTCCACCCTGAGAAGGGGATTCAGTGACTGGCCAACACTAAGCATGACATGATTACAACAGGTTGGACTTGCTGGGATTATAACTGGATCTGTCTGAACTGACTGTATCCAAGATATTCGGCCTTGAACTTTTTCTGTGCTTTCCTACTGGGTTGTTCTTTCTGTTGCTCACACCCTCCCTCTGCCTCTTTGCTGACAGTGTGGTACTTTGCAGTAACTTACCCATCCTGCCACCATCAGGAGACAAAAGCATGGCCGACCAGTCATTGTGGGAATTCAAGAGTATCAGGGTTACTCATCACCATGTGGCTAGGGAAGACATCAGCTTCTCATGGAATATTTGAATTAAGGGTGACAGGCACAGCAGCGACCCAAGGACCTCAGGAAACACATACAAGGAGAACGGAAAGTCAGATAGAAGAAATGGTATCTGATACATTTCAGATGTGAAGGAAGAAGTTCATGACTGACCTGTAGATGGAAGAGTAGACAAAGCTCAGAAATGGAGGAAAGAGATGGTGTAGCTGAGATGGCAGGTGGGTGGGACAGATACCACGGAGTGGGCACATCCTTCCATCATGCCACTCCCTTTTTTATTTCCTTGCTCTTGAACCTCATTACATCTTTGATTGGTAGTATTGAAATTTACAAACCCAGAGCTATAGGAATTTAAGTTAAAACTAACGCTATTTGTTTACAAAACATGCACATAACAGAAACAAGCAGCTGGTAACATTTCCTGTAGGCTCCAGAGTGGTGTCATGCGTAACAGAAGCCATCTTACATGCAGAAACAGCAAGACAAGTATTCTTGCGCCTTAATCACAACAAAATAATTTTACACTCAAAGGAAAATTGATTGTGTCTGTGATGTGCTTGCCAAAGAGAGACGTATTCTCTGCAGACAAACGTGTGCTGCCTGGAGACCCGGAGTCTCTGCACCTGCAATGAGGTTGACATGTCAGCCCTGCAGCTGTGCCAGCCTGGCCCCTCCCTGCTGATTTGCATGTTCCCAGAGCACAGCCCACTGCCCTGAAGACTTAACCATGTCTCCCCACACCCCACATGCAGGAGTCCCCCTGTCAGCACACAG
>RJWH01006799.1:0-11207 GCA_004363575.1 Solenodon paradoxus
TAGAGTTGCTGTTGGATAGATATCTTCCAAAGGCTGATTTCAAGCTGAGAACGGCCTCACAACTGACTTGTAAAATTCCTCAGTGTTTAGCCAGCAGTGTGGAGATGTCCATCACTGCCCCAGGTTTCCAGCTGATCTGGGAATCTTGTCTTGGAAACCCCCTCCAGCGTTCTCTAGATGCTGCTGTCCCTCTGTCCCCACCGGGAGGAGGCCTGGGGAGGCTCTTCCATGCTGAGCAGAGCTGGAGGCAGCAGACGCTCACAGCTGGCGGCATTTGGACTCCCGCCCTGGGACACGCTTCCTGCTTTGAGAGAGGGGTGGAGAGTTAGTTGGGGGTAAAAGTTGTGGAACCAAGAATAGTGACACAGGATGAGGTGGAGATTAAAGTGGAGCAGAGCGGACAGGCTATGAAGACAGCAGCGCCTGGGCCCCATTGGCTTCTGGGGAACCAGGATGGTGGGCATGAAAAGTCAACCCAGAGATGTGTTCTGAGGAGGCCAGCTTCCAGGAAGCTGCACAGGGCAGGCCAGACAATCAGTGTGATTAATTAGTCCCTAAGAACTTCATTACTGTAGACCCTCTGCCTGGGGGCAGGTATCAAACTGAGATTTGCATCTGCAAAGAAACAGGGACTGAGAAGGATGTTTCTGAGATAATCAGGGTCCAGAACATCAGGAAAAACCTATGGGGATGCATCCGGAGGCCCCAAACCCTCACACGTGCGGTGCTGAGCCTGCTGTGACTGTAGGGAAGGCTCAGACGAGGAACAGACATCCAGAGGTTGGGGATCTGGGCCGGGAGGCCTTGTTTCCAAGTAGAAACAGGAGTGTCCCAGCCTTCATCATTCACGGTCAAGGGCAAGCTGGAGACACGGGTCAGGAAACCATTTGCATGCCAGGAGCTTTGGGGACGAGTGTCCAGGGAGTAGCACCAGGACCCAGCAAGCCTCCTAGGAAAAGGGAGGTGAGTCGAGGCTGCGGCACCTAATCAAATGATCCAGGCGGGGCGCTCTGCAAAGTTTGCATCACCACAGCAGCATGGTCAGCAGCTGTGCTTTGTGCTCCCCACAACCCCGTCCTGCTGTGGGTTCATATTCTGCTGGTTTCTGTCCCCTCTTGCCACTTCTCAAAACCAGCTCATCAGTCAGATGAGCCCGGATGTGGCGGGTGCACGGATATCCTGAATCTGGAGGAACCACGGACCCCTTTGCTTGGGTGATACATGGGGCCTGTCAGCATCGCCCTTGATCTGAGTCCTGAGTTAAATAGCTGAGTATGAAGCCCAGAGATGACCACCTGGCCTCCCGTTGGTTGAGGGGATTCTCGCTTATCACAGCTCCCAAGCTCGCACTCCCCCTCAAAAGCCCCTGCTTGCTGGGAGAGAACGTGGATCTGAGAATTAGATCTCCCATCTCCATTTATTCAGCAAATAAATGAACCCTTTCCCTGCTCCCAAGTCTCGGGTTCAGTTTTCACCCAGCACCGCTGCTGCCCAGGCACCACAGGTTTAGTGACAAGTTGTCACGCATCCCAAAGCAAGGAGGACAGGACGGGAGCCACTCCAAACACACCTGGGATGGCTGAAACTCAGCCCAAATTGGCAGCCGAATGAAACCAGCTGAGCAACAGGTTCCCAAAAAAGACAATCGGGGTTTACATTTAGACAGACAGCGACAAATGGTGCAGGAGGGAGGCCAGAGACGCTTGGGAACCGGTCAGCAGCTGTGCTCTTCAGAGCCGGATCCTGCCATCCCCATGGCCAGAGGGAGGGGTGGAAGCTCTGAGGTGTGGGGAACCTGGAAAGGCTTTGACAGAGGTTCACCACGAAGGAGAAGAGAAAACTGAGGGGCTGCGCAGAACTCCCGATGTGCGATGGGCGTGGGGGTGATGGTCCCGTGACCAGAACGGGTGAGGTGGGGGCATCTTCTGCTTCCTCTTAGGAGAGCCTTTCAAGAAAGAGAATGGCTCCTTTCAGAGGCCCGCTGTCCCTTTGTGACACCGAGACAGTTCAGAGATTATTAATTTCCACAATTTGATGAAAGGAGGACGGTCTTTCTGCGTGGCCCCTGTAGTGACCCCTCTCTGTGCTCACGCCTGAAAGGAGGCAAGGCTGGAGGGGCACAGTGATGTCTGTCTGTCTGGGCGGTACAGGGGTTGGCGGGAAAGTTCACAACATAAGATGGAGAAGGAAATTACGGTCTATTTAATTTAATCACTTCCATATTCAGCTCTGCATGTCAGAGCCCAGGGACCACAAGACTCTGAAATCAGCCCACCTGAATGGACTGATTTCTTGGGTGCTGCAGATGCCCCGGGAGACAGGGCTTTTTCAAGGTGAGTTTGCCAGCAGCACGTCAAAAGGACCAACATCTTCCTGAAGAAAGTGAATCCAGCAAGATTCACAGCAGATGGTGGATGGGCCCAGACCTGAGCCCCCATGAAGCTAGAGGCCTGGCGAGGGCCTCAGGGAGTCAGTGAGCAGCCCGCCTCGGCTATATGCCTCCAGTGCCCCAGCACTTCACCAAGGATTGATCCCTGGGACTTCCAGGGAAACAAAGGTCCCTTGACCAAAAAAGAGGAAGTATCTGGGCGCCATGTGGTCCATCTCACAGACTTGTGGAGGATTGGAGGAGGGTTGAAGACAGAATTTCAAGAGAAGCAAAGTATGATGTCACTAACATGCCTCCAGGGCTTATAGCTGGGGTACTTGTTAAAGAAGTGACAATGGTCCAGCTCTTTGACTCAGATGCTCTACAGTGTTTCTGGAAAGTTTGGCCTAGAGGAGCTGCCTTTCGGACCTGCATCAGAATTTGCATCTCTGAGAAGTTAATTGATTCTTCTGGGATCCTGTTTTCAGACTCTCTTCATGCCAGCTTCTGACCCAAGAAGTCAACTCTGCTATGATTTAAACTTGTTCAGAAATGTGCTTGGAATTTTCTACTCTGTTTCATGCAATACGCTTCACTCCCTGTCAGTCCCTACACATCGCGGGTTATCTGAAATACAGGCCGGTTCGATGCTCATCCACATCACAGACCTGTGTGAGCAAAGACAAACGCCCCAGCCTGATCTCCATTGTGGCAACATCATCTACCCAGCAAGAAAGGCCTTGTTGTGGGGGCGTCAAGAGACTGAATTGTGTCCCCTTCCATTTCTCAGACTGAAGCCTAATTCAAGTGTGGCTGCATTTCACAATAGGTGCTGTAGAGGGGGAATGCGGCTAAATGAAGCCGACTGGAGTGGTGACCTTGCAAGAAGAACACCCACAGCTGCACGCACAGAAAAGGCCACCTAGAAACACAGCGTGACTATGTTCACCTGCCAGACAGACAGAGGCTCCAGAAGAAACCTTCTCTGCCAACACTTCCCTCCTGCATGTCCAGGCATCAGAGCTGTGGAGAAAACCCGTGGGTGTGCTTTAGGGTATCTTAAGACATCCAAGCCCACGAAGACAGGGCCTCATTACAGGGACAGACAGTAAGAATGGCCCTTCTCCCGTGCTAATGTGTGGTGTTGGCTGAAAGAAAATCACTGCTAGGAGGCCAAGTCACATTTAATAAAGAGAAATTCATTAAGAGTACTCAGAATCAATTTAAGAGTTTGAATGCTAGGTTCAAACCTGGTGGAAGAAGCCTGTATGGCTGCACCCCTACACCTGCAAATTTCAGCTTTATGCAGGCTGACCATATTTTCTGAGACAAAAACAGAACATTGGTATGGCAAAGACAGCACAGGGTTGTACGCTCGTGACTGAGGGGAGGGCAGGAGGTGGAGTAATCCCAGCAGGAGCAGAGCAGCCAGGCAGCAACTAGTAAGTCCTATGTGATACTGATTGCTGATCACATATACTGATCGTTGATCGCAAACCAACTGCTTGTGATCCGGTGGACTTCATACAAACGGCAGGGCCGGTGCAAGGAATGTTGGCACCTGAGGTGAAAACTAAGTCTGGTGCTGTTATCAGCCCTGCTCTGAATGTCCCGCCTAAAACACATGCCACTTTAACCATCTCAGTGCCAGAAATGCCCAATAACACACAGAGTGCCAGAGCTAACCCCACAGTACTTACCTACAGCTCAACCATGCTGAAGAATTCTGCTCCCTTTGAAGAAACAGGCATGTGGGCTGGTGGAATCCTCTTCCCGTGGCTCCTGCTTCCTCACGGGGCGGGAACAGCAACACCAGCTGTGACGCTGCAGTGGCACCAGCAAGGCCGTCCTTAACGCAGAGCTAAACGGGCAGCTGCTTTTGGGCCCCAGCAGACTGAGCCTGGGGCAACTCAATTGCCCCTTTTACCCTGCATTAGAGGTGGTCCTGGCTTATTAAAAATGAACAAAATAGACACTCTCTTAAAATGCTGAGACAGCAAGAAAATATAAAAAATGATACGATCCCATTTCAAATGGTACAGTCAACCTAGTTTTCTATAATTTGTGCATTGCGATTATGTGCAGAAAAACAGCACATTAATTATTCTATATAAATGGGGATGCTGAAGGGAGATATTCAGCTAATTTCTAACTCAGTTAAAGATAAGTACATTATCTGTACAGAAGAAGTTGTCAAAGGCCAAAGGTATTAGCTTTTTCTAAGGAACGTCGAGAGGTTCAAACTGAAAGTCAAGCTTGAGGTCAGAGACTCATCTTGTTTTCTGTAGACAGAGCATGAGGGTCCTTCTGGGTCCTTCCTGTGTCTTAACTTCAAACCTCCGCAGTCTCTCAGAACTCTGCAGCTCTTAATTAATAAAAGAAATTTGCATACTTTAGACTTCAGAAATGACTAGGGTATTTCTGTTTTCTTTCTTGAAGAGAGTTTTCCACAAGAGGAAACCATGGTCTAACCTCTGATGTCCCACCTGTGCTTAGTCAGAGGAAGACCATGGTTTGTGAAGACTGAGGAGATCCCCACTCTTGTTTTCCTCAAGATATTTTGGTTGATCCGAAGGCATTGATTAAAAAAATGCATTGTCTGAAGAATGATGGAGAGAGGTAGAGTCTTCATGTCAAAGAAGCTCTCTTGTGATCTAAAAACACCAATGCATTATGCTAAGTAATAGAAGTCAGAGAGAGAAAGCCAAATACTGTGTGATCCCACTTGAATGTGAAATGAAACCAAAAAATGGTGAGGAATGGGGGCTTAGAAGCAGGTGGTCAAAAGTTACAAGTTTCAGTTATAAAACAAAAAAGTACTAGAGATATAATGTATTACGTGATGCCTGTCCTCATTACTGTTGGATCATATACAAGAAAGTTAAGGGAATAAAATACTTTTTTTGTTCTTCTTGCTTTCACTTTGTATTGCATCTATACAATAAGCATCAAATGGGTGCTATAGCTAATCATCATTTCACAGTGATCATCATTTCACAATACGTGTAATTCAAACCACTGTGTGGCACACCTTAAACAGTGTAATATAGTGATGCATGCCTATCATATCTCAAAACACTGGGGCAGGGGCCGGGGGCCACGGTACTAAACCCTGAGGGCCTGGACCCTGCCAGGGGCCAAGATGTCTCCAACGATCCGGGGGCTCCCTGGGTCTGTCTCTCTGTGCCTGGGGAGATGGTGCCCTGAGATCTGGGGGGGGGGGGCTACACCCAACAGACTCTTAAAGTTCAGAACCCTCCCGTAGAGTAGTGGGTACTATTCACTTCCTGTGGAATTTCAAAGGATAGGCTTAGGTGCTAGTAAAACGACATGCATTCACATGTCAATCCTTCTGAAGACTGGAAAACACTTAAGTACATCACAACTGCTACTCTGCAGCAGTAGCCACCAGCATGCACAGTGGTCACTGCATACTGCTTATCCAATCGATATGAATATTTAAATCACTATTGTCGATATGGCCAAGAAGACCCAAGCACATGGGGACTTGCTGAGAGTTTATTGAAAGGGTCCCACCTCTGTGTTCTGAGGCAAATTCAGTCACATACTCATTCGTACTCTCTCAGCACTCAAATCAAAGCAGTGGTCCAAGGATGTGGTCATCTTCCAGGAAGTACCCTGACCCATGTCCAACTCTGAGGTCTTCACTTTCTTACAAGGACACTTGTGAATTTTGATAACACCACATGAAAAAGTGGTTTCAACACAATTCCCAAAGATTCAGTGAAGCAAAATTCTTTACTACCACATTCCACAGCACTTCTCCCAAAATAGGATTCAGCCCTTTTGTATAGCTGCCGCATAAGGAAACAAAGCAGCTTGCCTACCGAAAGTCCCATTTTAACCTGCGTCATAACTTTCTTTTATTTCTCATGTCAGATGCTATCTGCAGTCTTTGAAATCATTTAAATATGGGAACTATTTAATGCAAAACCATTGGCATTTTCTATCCAAGCTCTCACACTCTCCTACATAATGGTATTAGTTTCATTCTTTTCTCATAAAGCCACAATGTTCCTTAGAATAACGTACTCAATATCCCCAGCTGTTGCACTAGCCCTCTAAACCCAAGTTTAGGGATTAGTTTTACGCCAACTGAATCAACAAGACACACAACAATTTGCATGAATTAGAGAATGTGAATCTCTCCTAAGAAAAAAAAATGCTGGGCTTTGTGACCACACCCCAGTCTTCCACCCTACTCCACCAGAGAAGAGGGTACAACTGTTTACCCTTTATTCTGTTTCTCTAGGGACCAAGGAGAGTTGTGAAGTGTTCTCTGAAGGCAGCTTGCTCTCGGTCAAGGAGGGGTGGGGAGGAACTGAAGAACAGACTGAGATGAGACAGCAACATAGATACTAAAACTGAACTTGGGAATTAGGTCGCATTCCCACCTGGTCATGAGCAGAGCTGAGCCTCCTCACAGTGTGGGTGGGAGAGGAAAGGGGCCGCCTCTTAAGCACCTCAGCTGAGACTGGACAAGGATATGAGGCATGACGGGAACTTTCGTAGTAAGAAGAGTACAGCACATGTGAAAATACCCGTCTAAGAACGGAAGGCCTACAGTTACACCACAAACACCTGCACTGTGATGATGATGGAATGCACTTTCTTTTCTTAAGGAAAGGAAGAGGATGAAGAACTACTGAAGGAAGGAAGGAAGGGTGGGCAGAAAGGAGGAAGGGAGGGAGGGAAGGAGGAAGGGAGGGAGGGAAGGAGGGAGAGAAGTAAGAAGTGGGGAAGGAAGGAAGGAAGGAAGGAAGGGAGAAGAGAAAGCATCTTTATGTATTTGCTTGTTTGTTTTGGTCTATAATCCTGGCCCCCTATCACAAACCCAGGTCCTCAAGCCTTACATGGTCTTCACACCAGTGTCTCAGCCACCCGTGGCACAAGCATACCTCTCTGACTTGCGGCTCTTCAGGAGAATGCAGCTGACCTTTTCCAAGTAGAATAGCACTCCACGGAGAGGGGCCCGCCAAATGGCATGAGCAAGGAGCTTGTCAGAAATGCATGTCTCCCGGTCCTACCCAAACTAGTTAATCTCTAAAATCACGACCCTCAAAATTGGGATTCTTACTCTTTGTCGTTTGAAAACAGTTAAAACCGTTGATCATCGTCCTAGCACTTCCAAAACTGGGGAGGCTCAGCTCTGTTAAGAAACCGATGCAAAGTGTTGACCAACGCAAACTCACATTTGGTGGTCGAGTCCAAAGGGTTCATCGGTACTCCTCCCTGAAGTCCGCCTTGGAGCACCCAGAGAAGTTGCTCCAGAGCAGCCTCTGGAGTGTCAGTAGGAGGTGAGGCCGCAGAACCCCGTGGGTGCTCAGGCCCTGCTGAGCAAGCCCCCCACCCTCATTGCTGTTCCTCAGGCTCTTTAGTCTCCAGAGGCTTGTGAGGTGCTTTGTGTCCTTGAAAGTTTGCAGCCTGTTGCTGCTCTGGCTGCTGTGCTTCACTGAGATGTGGGTCAGCTCACTTCCAAAGGTGGGCTTGCCTGGCAGCAGCTGGGCAGCTCTACCCTGGACCAGCCAGCATCTGGGGAGCAGGTGGGTGGGATGGAGTGTCACTTGTTGCTTCACAAAACCTTAGTTCTGATGTCTTTCCAAAAAACCTGCATCTCTACATGACCCAATCTAGAAGGTTTTTATTTTCTGAACGGCAGATCTTACTTGAAAAAAAACAATGTACCTTGCAGAGCACCTGTCAATGGGTGATTGGTCCAAGCAGGATGAATTACACAGTCGTCAGAAAGGACATGAATCTGGGCCTTTTATTTTCAGAGTATACTTTCTGCCATGAATCTAAAAGTGCTGGAAACAATCAAAGATTAAAAGTTGTTTCCACTAGACAAAAGTCTTTAGTCATTTTACTTTAAAATACAGACAATACCCAATGTGGTGATCCAACCCATAACCTCAAAATTCTCCATGATCTACCCACCTGAAATATCAAGAAACCCCATTTCGATGAAAATAATACTGACTACTGTCTCCACCAGGTTTCTCTCCAGTCTTTGGGTTGGCTGTTCTCCGTACCAACCCAGAGTGCTGACTTACACAGTCCTGTTAGTTTTTACACCCCGGACGCACTCTTGGGTTTCATGAGTGTTTACCAACTTCCACTGCCAGGGGGACATTCTCTACAAAACTCCCCCAGGACATCCCAAGGTCCCTTTCTCCAGGCCGGTTGCCTTGTCCATTCTTCTTCCCCAATACCTGGAAATTTATGACCAGTCCCACAGCTAGTCTGCTTTTAGTTTTGGAAAATATGCTGGCAAGTGACAGATGTGACAAAGTATCTGACTAATGAAGGGCTTGTAACCTGTTGGTTTGTGTTTAGTGCCTCCTAAGAGCAGAATCTCGAATCACTTTTTGGGATGCAGACCAAATGTCCAAAAACTAGAGTATAGCAGGTCCTCAAATGATGTTCTTTCACTGTAATTTTGATAAGAAAACAGATCAATTCTTGGCTGGAGTGACTGTGTGGGATTTCCCTGGGGACTCTAGCTTCCTCCCACATCTTTGAATTCACTGATAACACTGATGTTAAAGAAAGCTAACATGAGTGCGGGGTGTCTCAGCTCTCCCGGTCAGAGCGAGTGTGAGCACGTGTGTGACACATCCTGAGATAGAAGGGCATCCTTTCCTGAGTTGGGTCCCCCCTTGGACCCTGAGCTTCCAGGATAGGCTCCCACTACCTGAGATCTTGAATTAAAATCAATGGGTGGAAAAATGAATGAATGAATGAGTGAATGCAAATGCTTGATTATACACCCCACATGTTGTTTTGGGTCTTTGTTTAGAAGTTTGGTGATGCCATAGGAACTTAGCTCTGGTTTATATCTGCTAGACTGGTGAAATTGTTTTTGTTATATAGTTTCACTTAAAGTCACAATTTCTAAGAAGTTAATGACAGTGTTAAGTGAGGAATTACTGTACTATAATAATTTTTCCTCCTGGGATATATAAAGGCTCTAAAAGCAAAACAAAAACATAGATGCTGCAATTAGCATTTATTTTATCTTATCTTCCTAGGCATGCACCGAAGCCTAAGAAGTATTTGGAAAAGTAAATAAACACACTAAGAAAACATCACTCACAGATGATGTTTCTGACATAATTTTTCCCTCCAGCTCTACTACTCAGTAGTTTCTTATTGTTGTTCCCCTGCTCCTGGGACCTGGTTTTCACACAGGAGGAACCTTTCTAGACAATGACTAAGAGCAGCTACTAAAAATGTTGGCCCCTTGGCCTGGTTCAGGACCACTCAGAGCTAAGCATCAAGACCCCTTCAGGGAACTATATTCTTCCAAGCAACCACTTTCCTCATTAAATATTACAATATCAGGGCCCATATCGCTTCACACTGAATGAAGGGTAATCCAAACAGCCATGAAATCACTACTTAGAAAAGTTCAAGAAGAAAAAACATGTTTCTCAAAACGCCTCCCAATAATTGAAAACTCAGCACTGGAGACTGGGACGTCCAAGGAAAGGATTAATTTGTTTTTCAGTCCCTCATTTTGGGGCAGCTCTTTTGCATCCACTGACATTAAAATCTTCTACTTAATCCTTTTGGAGTCTTGGCATTTCACATAGACCGTAATTGCTATTGGTTCTCCATTCCATCCTACTTGATCGTAACATCAGTTGTGACCAAAGGTTGTTTAGAATCGGTCCACCAAGCTTGTTCATTAAGATTGTGCCTGGGTGTTAACTTTAGTGGCATCAGAGGACAATATAGCTAAACACAAAGGACATTTCCACAATTGCTTCCAAATTAAGTCAAATAAATGTCCATTTCTTAGGAGTCACAGCCCTGTTGGCAGCTGCTGGACGCTCCTGAAATGAAGCCCAGATTGGCCTGAGCAAACAGAATGCCAGATGTCCAAAGAGATGCCGCAGCGCATGGAAGGGAAGGGGACAGGCAGAGCCCGGACGCCCCGCGGTGTCCATGAAGCCGGTCTGGGACCGCTCACGGGCTGGCCTCCACACTCGCTCCACTCCCAGAGAAGCAGACTCCTTCCTGAGGCCGGTTAACTACTGCCTGCGGGGCTAATGAAGGGTCAGATGTCCCGTTTTTCTCCAGGAAGGTCTATAAAGTGTCAAGAATTAGCTTTCGGATGATGTTCAAAGAGGAATTTTTGGGTTCTTCAAGAGTCCCTTCTCTGCCCTCATCCATCCCTCCCTCTCTCAGGAAAGCTCCTCAGGGTCTGGCTGTTCAACAGCTCCCATCCTATTTATTAAAAACATGACCTCAGACGGAAGGGCTGCCCCTAACTAAAATGTACTGGTTGCAACTTTAATTTTTGGAAATGATCCGCACAGCAATGACGTTTGTAAGTTAGAAGACTGATTGCTGAAGCCCTGGAGGATTCAGGGAATGGAGAAGTGGGAGGTTGGAGGAGAGGCAGCCTCGGCGGTGGCCGCCTGCCCAGCCATCCTGCCCCACTGGTGGGCACTCCTGAGACACATGACCCGGCTCCTCCAGTCCACCTAGAAACATCTGACGGCACAAAGCAGGAATGGACTGTGTGTGACCTTACTCACAACGGTGTAGAGGCTCACCCTGGGGTCCTCTTTATCCCCAAGAAGAGGGTGGGCTAGTGGGGTGCAACTCTTGACAGCAACTCTGAATTTCTCTCAGAGTATGTCAGTGTAACTGCAGAAGAAACCCTAAGCTCACAGGGTATTTGAATTTGTAAGTTTAAATCTCCTAGACCTCGATTTGTAATCTTTATTTTCATCAAGCAGGAAATCTCTAGGTTTTGTATAACCAAGCCTTGGTGTCTCGGGAGGATAATGGTATTTGTTTAGCTCTG
>RJWH01006799.1:11307-48964 GCA_004363575.1 Solenodon paradoxus
TCAACCCGTATGAGAAATTATTTATATTAGAGGCAAACAATCCGATATAAATATGCAAAAATATATAGATACGTCAGCATTAAACATAAATCGTTGTATGATGATTAAAGCTATAATGACAACCAGCTGAAGACTTAGGAAACTAGACCCTGTTTAGAGTGGTGACCTGCAGAGAGCGTGACTGGGGGCAGCTGGGGTCACGGCGAATCCAGATGTCTGAACTCACACACAAAGACTTTTAAAGTTAGCCTGATGTATGGCCTGAATTTTAATATATTAGGTATGTATTTTAGGCAGATGTGAATTCAAATGGGCATATTTGCAGCTAGCATTCTGAAAATCTCTGAACCATACCAAAGTCCTAAGTAAGCACATTTTTCTCTTTTAATTTAATGCCTGTCATTTTATAAAAACAGCAGTCAGAAGGTGATCTAAGTCTTCACACCAGTATACAGTTTCTACACCCTTCTTTCTGCATACATTGGTTACCTGAGAAACGATAGCGCTAATCACAGCTTTTTGCCTTCTGACCACACTACAATGTATCAGTGTATGCTATGCTTTTTGAAAAACCACCTACTGCTTGCTTTGGAAATTTTATTCAATAACAGAATTCTTTCATCTTCCACAAAATTCTGGAAAATTCTCAAGGTTTTTTATTTATCATTATCACACTGTAAGGTGGAATATTAAAAACAAGACTGTTGAGCCTGCACCATGCCCAGTACCATGTGTCAGGACAGACGTGGTCCCTGCCTTTCCCTGCCCTTCAGCGTCCTGAACAACCCCTTCCATTGTGCAGAGTCTTTACATAACCTTCCTTCATCTCTTTCGGCTAACTAGTCTCTGCTGCTCCACTTCTGCCAATAGCTTATTCATAGAAATAAAGAGAATGGTCTTCATTTTTATCTGGTTGTCTCATAAGACAGTTGCACCATATAATCTTCCACGCTTGGGCTCAAGCACATGACTGAATGGAGTTGCTTAGGAGAGGAACAGGGCCTTCTATCCTGCCTGCAAAATAGCTAAGTTGATAATAGGGAGTGACTGGATGGAGAAGAGGAAGAGAAACTGAGTTGGCTTCCAAGTCTGCTGAAAGCAGAAGCAGATGCCACCAGGTGAAGTACAGTGTGACTGCAAAAAACACCCCCTTCTCAAGCAGGCCTGGGCCACCCCACGACCAGGTGTGTGGGTCCAGGGCCCTCCCTCACTCTGTGCACACCCTTGTTAATGATCCTGTCTACAATACTGACTGAGCACGAAGGTCCTGCCCTGGTGAGGCACAAGCATCCACCGCTTTCCCATCAGAAGCCCCACCACAGCCGGTCATCACCAGGGCTCCCATACATGTGGGGAGTGGGGAGTCATGTTCTGGAGTCGTTCTCTAGAGAAGTCTTCTTGGTTCACAGAAAGCTATTGTCCAAGATGCTCCACAAAAGGGGCCTGGGGTCTAGTGAATATGGGAATCTTGAATGTCACATCCCGTCTCTCAGACATTGGGTCAATTTTCAAACAAATCTCACAACAAATAACTTGCTCAATGACTTCTTGAATATGCTCAGCTCTTTATGTTTCAGGGTGATAACACTTATTAATATCCTGGTAAATTCTATGAATTTCATTTCATAGAAAGAAGGTGGGGAAAGAGGTTATAAACAGATTGATAAAACAAGACTTACTGGGCAAAATAGACTCCAGAGAGCTAGATACAGAGGAAGTCTTCATCTATCTCTTCTCCTAGATACAAGCACAGATTACATTTGGGGAGTAAATCCATAGTTACTACCATCCAATGTGTTTCCGAACTGGACTTAGCTCTTCTCAATGACATACTGCCTGGGAACATGCTTTTCTTTGTGAGAATAGAATTGGGTGCTTGATTTGTGTCTTGGTGGTCATTCAAAACTATTGTTGATTTTTCACAACATTTCAATTGCTCTTAATTAAAATCGAGTGAGTCCCCAGAACATGAGAGTCAATTTGTGAGGGTCATGCAGCACCCCCATCACCATCTCA
This sequence comes from Solenodon paradoxus, assembly GCA_004363575.1. Lineage (NCBI taxonomy): Eukaryota > Metazoa > Chordata > Mammalia > Eulipotyphla > Solenodontidae > Solenodon > Solenodon paradoxus. Next base: position 13,324 of record RJWH01006799.1, read on the forward strand.
CCTGAAACCACATGCCATATTGGCTTATAGTGTAAAAGCCAGTACATCAGACATATTCAGGTTGCATCCAAAAGAAAGCATGGAAAATTAAAGGGAAAATAAAACCCCAAACACTTTAAAGATCAAATAGCATTGTGGAATTTTCAGTGCCTTGGAAAAAGGGAAGCATCTCACATATTTGTCAGCCTCTGTCTGACTGACAAGGAAGGAAGGTACTGGAGATGGTCTTCTAGAATCTAAGCTGGTGTTTATTGCCAAAGGAGCCCAGATTCCTGCTCGTTATTCATGAATCAATTTGGTCTTTCAAAATTCAGACTGATAGCCCTACTCTGGAGTTGGTAAGTTGGATTACTTATCTCTAGTTCTTATTATCTCAGTATAGTGAACTGCGGAAGTAGCTGGACAATGCATTATTTGAGGTGGACTTACCTCTCCACCCAGCCGAGCTGGACTTGGTCATGTGACCTACACCAGCTAAGGAGGTCAGTGGGCTTGCTTCGATGGAGACTTTGAATGTACTCACGGAGTCCGATGTGGTCCTGTTTCCCCATGTCCACTATGGAAAAAAGTGCCTCCTGTGACCTTTGACCCATTCTGCCAGAGATCCCAAATGAAGACAGGAGAACCTGCATGAAAATTTCCGGAAGGCTGAGCGCGTGACCCAGCTCAGCCCAGATGAGATCAGCTGAACCACACCTTATGAACTACTGAAAATGTGTGGTGTTTTTTCCACAGAAAACACAGGACTAGTGCAATGCCAACTTATTTTTGAAGCTTATGCAAAACCTGGAATTCCTGAGCACCCCCAAGACTCAAGATGGACGGAGCAGTTGCTTGAAGAGTTACTGTTGATTTGCAGTCGAACAGTGACTCTTTGAGATGCTACAAACATGCCACAACCATCATGGAGGATGGGTACCTGCACGGCCTGGGTGCATCACTTCCCAAAGATGTGCTGGCTGTTTCAATCTCGGGTAACTGTACAGGGGCATGAAATTAAAAGAACAGCTTAAAATACCTGCCCTTCTTTGAATCAGAGAACATAACCTTGAATCACTGGTTAAACTAAGCTAAGTTCTCCATCATCATCACTACCAAGAACTAGTGACTACTCTTTCTCTCACTAGACTTAAAATAGACAAAACAAAACAAAACACATGTGATTAAAATTTGTTAAGACAACCATGTAAGGTAACTATCACTATTCTCAACAGATGGACAAAATGAGACTCAGGAATACTTAGTGACTTAAATGCATTTATTCAAGTAGGAGACATCTGAACAGAGATCTGAACATGAACTTGGATTAAGTAGGACTAATGCATCAGAGCTTTGAGTTGTGCATTGTCCAGGCTTTGTCAGTGAACTGGGTTTGGTTCCTCGCCCCTCAGCTATGCACTCTCTCTCTCCTTTCCACAGGGCACATACAAAAGAGTGAAGGAATGCAGCTAATTATGATGGAAAGAGACCTCAGTGAACACACTACTGACAAACTTGGGAGGAAGGATGCTCAGAAGTAAGTCACAGAAATAGTTATGTTTCAACGGAATAAATACCTTTCTTTCTTATGACCTATATACTTTCTAAAACTAACCTTATTTTCCTCTCCACTTAAGCTGTCAAGAGGTTCAGAATAATATAAGAAATCCATCTTTAATGGATATGTTAATATATTAGCCCTCTATCATAGTTTAATCTTGCTTTTACTTTTCTTATTTTGCAATTTTTATTTTTATACTGTTGAACTTTACATCAAATTTCTTTAAGAATTAATTACTAACATATTTACAAAGACAGAAAAAACAGAGACTTGTGGAAAGATACAATGGTGACTAAATCATAGCTATGAATAGCTACAGCTGAGAATTTTCTTTTACCTCATCCCCTTTCTCTTCAATCCAACAATCCGAGTCTCTTCCAAAGAAGTGTAGATTTCTCCTCAAGCAGAAAAGGCAACAATTTAGAGAAATGTCCCAGTACCATTTAGGTGAGGGCAAAATGCTCTACAGAATAATCAAGAAAATCAAAACTGTCCTATTGGGGTTGGCTCTGTGCCCTCCTAGCATCCCAGCCAAACCACAGAATCTGAATGTCATCATTACATGAGCTTAGTTGACTGGAATCTTCTGGAACTAAAGAATGGCAGAAACTTGCTATGGAAGATGAAAGTCTGTTTTCAAAATAAGCTAGATGCTCAGACATTGCAGAAAAAATTTTAAACTGGCACAACTTATATGACGGACAATACATAGATAAGAATGATACATGGGTATGCCCTTTGTTGTATCAATCTTCCATGTAACTACACAGTTAATGTTTGTGCACATACGTAAAATAACGTATGTGCTATGTTTCTTAAAGAGGATTGTTTGTGAGAGCAAAATATGGCAGCCAACCCCAGTCTTCTCCACGGGGACTGCTTAAGTATACTGCTCGCATCCATAAAACGTAGCTGCAAAAAACAAGTGTTTGTGTTCCCACTTACGTTTTGTGACTTTCGAATCATGTGAAGTATCTGCCATAGAAAAAGGAAATATAGAGTAATGAAGCAGTGCCTCCAAAAATAAGAACACCTACCTACAAAACAAAAGCCTCATTAACATTGACATCATTTCAAATGAAAAACATATTTTACTTCAACATATTTGCAAGAACATAGAAATACATTTGCCAACAGCAATCTTAGTTCGATGAACTGAAATATGAGTGATGTGAACACTGAAACTACAGGGCTGTAAACCCAACACTTCTTTGCTATATCACTCTCTCTCCGTTGTTATGAAGAATAATTGTATACTTTTCCTCTACTTCAATATCAATTAAAATATAATTTAATTCTCAACTATTCATTGAAAGTAGTTTCAGTTCAAAGGAGAGTATTTTAGAAATGATCAGTAAAAAACGTAGAATATTAAGTTTCACAAATACACCTATAGAGGGTTCAGGAGAAATTGCTGATGACATTTAGTGGCACTTAACAGTGTAGTGATTCCAGTGTGTCGGGCAAGATAAGCTTCCTGTCAAGTTGGAGGAGTGAACAGTTGAAAGAGAAGCCAAGACAATGCATGGAGGTCCCAGCATCTGAAAACTGGGCAGTGGGAAAGGAGAAAGCAGAGCTATAGGAAGGTTTTCTAAGAGAGGAATTGTATGTGAACCTATGGGCAGGTTGAAGCAGAGCTGCATGTGAGAGAGGTGGAATTGAGGACACTAATGGAGACTGAGGCAGAATCGGGGTCATTAATGCAGCAGAAGGGGTGGATATCACAATTGTAACATGGATACCAGTCCCTGGTCAGGAGCACCTCCTCTGCTGAAGAAGGAAGGGAGCAGGTGCCAGTGATTCATCAAACGGGGTTTGGAGTTGGAGTAATAGTGTATCCAGCACAAAAGAGTGATCAACTGCTAGAACAATTTTCAGTAGTAACAGTAGAGTGAGGTGATGAAGGATACACAACACAGAGAAAACCTGTGGCTGGGAGCATGAACTTTTATCAATCACATGTATGTGCGCTGTTCTCCGAGTACTCACATATCCAAGATTAAAGACAAACGAGAGGTGGAGACTTACCCGGAAATGGAGTTTTCTGTTGACGGTCAGTGAAGATCCCTGGTGAGCAGACAGCCAATAAAGTGACAATTGAATGTCTATCGTGTGAGGAAACATGTGGCCCAGCAGGGTGGAGAATTATGTAAGGCCAGGAGGAGGCTGACCAGAGACAGGAAGACAATGGCAGCATCTCAATGTGGTTCGAAATGTGACAGAAGGAGGGGAGAACAAGACAGATTGGTGAATACAAAAAAAATCTGGACTTTAACCACTATAATCCACCAGTGTTAATTCTTTAGTTTTGGGAAATACCATAGTTATTTAAGAAGCTAACATTAGAAAAGAAAAATTGCGTGAAAGGTATGTGGGAACTCTTTGAATTATCTTTAAAACTTTTCTGAAAATCTGAAATTATTCTAAAATAAAAGCTTATTGTCTATGAATTCAGATACCAATTTTAAAAAACTTCTCAAAAACACAGACACACACATCCCAATGTGGTAACATGACTTTCAGATCATCCCTTAATTACCAGTATGAACCACGCACAAGCTTTCGAGTCTGACCATATTTCTCTGAGTGACAATGTCCAGCGTCTTCTTGGGTCATGTGAACTCTCCTAAACTTGTAGAATCACAGCTGAACAGTGGTAGTAGGATGCCTACCAAAAGATCTCCAGAGTGCTCCTTGAATATTGTCCATGTACCATCATCCCAGTCCTTCTCCCAGTGAATGCAGGCTGGCCTGTGTGATCAAGTAAGGTCTAGGGGCTGTGGTGACAGCTTCAACTTTGTTTTGCTAAACCACTTGTGCTAGTGTTAAGCAAACACTGTTCTGTAAGGACCCGTATGCAGCCCGTGAGGGGCCTGTCTGGAGTTTGGAGGTTTCTGGTCCACAGGTAGCAGCTATTTTCACAGCCATGTCTGTCTTCCACCCAAGTCAAATCTTCAGACAACTTCAGCCCAGTGGAAAACTTCCAGTCAGATTTTTCCTACTAAGCTGCTCCTAGATGCTTCACCAACAGAAACTGTGCAAGATAACGAATGATTACTGCTGTTTTAGGACAAGAATGGTGGATGTCTTATTACCCAAAAATATGTAACTGGCACAGATTTTGGAGCAAGCAAATGAAGTGCTGTGACAACAAAAATCTGAAAACATGTTATTGGTGAAGGGACCCAGCAGTCACAGAGGATACAAGTGCCTTCGGAAGAAAACTCCTGAAATCTAAGAGGGTTGTGAAGAGACTGCTAGCAGAGTCTGAGGGCCTTCAAGACAGTCATCTGGGGGGTACTAATTCATATAAGGAAAATGTAGAAAAGGGATTCCATTTCTAAAGTTATAAAGCAGCAGGAAGTTTACCAATGGTATATACTATGCAAGATAGAAAATAGAGAAACCAAGTGATGATTAACTTGATGATATATCTAAAGAGCTGTCTAAACAACTAGACAGTACTTTGAAGGTGACACTTGGCTTCCTCTAGCAACCAAAAATATTAGCAAAACATGAGGCAGGTTAGAGATATAATGAGAAGCTCCACCCTCAAAATACCCCAATAACTGTTAAAGGTAAAGTAACCAGGTCTTGTTGGGTTCAAATATAAAACTTCTTCTCACCTATAGCCTCCCTAATAGAAAGAGATCTTAAATAAAAGGCTTTCAGGCAAAGATCAAACCCAGGACACTGTCAATGAAACATGGTTCACTTGGTGTAATCTCAGAAACCACAGAGGTGGAGGCTCGAAGAGCCAGAAGTCTCTCTAAGGGTGCTAAGAGCATGCATCACACATGTGATCAATTAAAAAGACGGCTTCTAAGAAAGTAAGGGCGTTGTCCTATGGCAGTATGACAGGATCAAGCCTTATCTCAATGAAATGTGTGTCTGTTCTCCAAAAGAATGCATCTCTCAAACACTCCATAACAGACCTGATTTTTTGATATATTTGTACTAGATGAAACACCACCAAAAAGGACTAAAAGATACAGAGTCAATGCAAAGTGCAAAGAGGGATTGGGTTCTACCGTTATTATGAGCAAAACTATTCAGGTGTAATCACCAGTTATCATTTATCCCAAAGGAAAGATGACTCAGAAGTGAGAACATAAGAGAAAGAGAGAGACCATATCCAAGACTTCGGCTGTGGAGTCCCCATCAAAGAGCTGGTGCTATGTGCCTTACTGAACTTTGCTGTGGTGATTTTCCCTTGGAGAAATTAATGATGCTTACCCTACTTGTTGAAGAAGTTGTTGGACACCACTTGCACCACCACATGCTGAGTATGTGAAGAGATACCTTGTCTCCTGTTCACAGTTTCCAGATTGAGAGGAACTAAACTTCAGGAACGATCCTCACAGAACTATGTCTGAGGAGACATTCACACCAAGAATTGATTTGGATGACAGGATCCTAGGCTTCATGCCACTGCTGTCGTGAACGAGAATGGGCAGGCTAACAAGTAGGCTTGCCACAGCTTCATGGACGCTGGAGATGTCCTGGTTAGAGAAAGAGAACTTTATTACACAAGGCATAGCAGAAAGCATGACTATCAGAAAATTCTGTTGGTTCCCCTGGACCCAAAGTAGCATGGGGACAATGTGTCTAAAACTAGACAGATATCTGCACACAGAGTGGAGTGCATCACAGGAGAGGAACACTGAGAGTAAGGCCCCCACCCCCTTTCTTTTTCCCTTTGTAGATAGAAAGTTCACATGCCCTTGGCCCAAAGGAAGATGTTGTCCTTTCACAGTGTACAAGACTTAACCCTTTACTTTGCTTCAAAAGGAAATTGTCTATTTCAAGATGACAAGCAAATGTGTCTTTTCCTCTAGAGGGGAGCACTGTTCATTACATAAATACCCCCTGAAAAGAGAGTCTGAAACAAGGAGAAGTTAAAGCCTCTGCTCTCAAGGTTTGCAGAAATATGCAGCCCCAGGGGACATCATCTCTCAATAAGCAGGGCTGTGACTTGCCTGTGAGGTAGACATGAAACATTGGCAGTAGAAGTCGAACTGTAGTGGCTAGTCTCTAAGAGAGCTTCCAGTGAGCCTTGCCTCCTAATATGCCGTTGTGTAGTTCCCTCCTCACTTTTATTCAACTGGTAATAAGTGACGTGTGAGGCTAAGTGATGTGTGAGGCTAAGTGATAAAAGACATTGTAGCTTCTGTCTTGGTCTTTTTGACCATCGTTCATTTTGAGGGTGAACACCATGCCATGAGGACACTCGACTACTCCTGTGAAGAAAACTGCATTGAGAGGAGGTGGTTCTCCAACCATCACCAACACTCCAACCATGCAGCAAGTGTCTCCTCAAAGTTAGACCCTCCATCCTATTTAAGCCTTCAGATAATGGAAGATTCAGGTTTGTAGGACTGCAGCCTCCTGAGGGACCCTGCAGCAGACTGTCCAGCAGAGACCAGCAGAGCATTGGCCAGCATAAATCTGCCCGAGAATGCTTGGTAGGAGCAGAACTTCTTATTATGGACCAGAGTTGGAAACTTGTAAGTAGAGGCACTATCAAAATCCTCGAGTCAACCTGATGCCTCCTAAGAAAATTTAACCTCGGTGACCAACACTGGGTCTCTACTCTCCATGACCAGGAATTCAGTATGTCAGAAACCAACATACATCATACCTGAGTCATGTTAGTTGTCAGAAGCCTTGCTTTTTATTAAACCGGTATTTAGTTCTATACAAGTGTCATGACTTGGTACAACAAAAATAAATCTGATCTTTTTTTTCTGTAGCTAAAATAAATTAATTTCATGATGCATGTGAGAGTTCATCTCAAGAATTTATTTTTACTATAAATTTTATTATATATCCAGAAAAATCATTGGATTTCCTTGAATTCGTATAGTAGTCATAATTTTCTGACACTATATTGTACATTAACAAATGTGGATAGCAGAGACAATACAGATAAAATTATGTGATTTTGTTTATGCATTATGAATCTAGTTAGCCTACAGTTTACTTTGCTAGGTAATGATACTCTTAAATCTACATGAAATGTGTCGTGTCTATTGAGATTTGGTGAAGCAAAGTGTTTATTTTAGGTAAGTTTTTTGAATGTCTTTTTAGAAAGGTCACTTTAATCATTCAAATATTTTACTATACATTGTCATATCCATACAAATGTAGCAAGAAAGCAAGACATCTGAGGGTAAGGTTTGCTTCCTACTTGGATCAATGTCATCATTCTCTGCATTGTTGGCAGCCATGAAGCATGCCACTCACAGAGCAATGCTGGGTGGGACATCACACTGTAATAACAGTCCTGGGAGCGATACAGCTCTGCGGGGTGGGTGGGGGCGCTCGGGGCTGGGTAACAGCAACATTGACCTGAACTAGAATCAGCCGCACCATTTCCATCAATAATAGATGTGTCGTCGGGTCAATAAGACAGTTGGATTGTGATCAGTATTACATCATAAGAAATTAATTGCATAGAATTTTCATATCATTTTTTAAAATCTGAAAGAGATTACATGATTTGATTTCCCTAAGGAGTCAAGTCAGTACTTGGCCAAAGGGATGAAATTGCACTTGGAAATGCTCAGTGTTTGCTCAGGACTGTGGAGAACATTAACACGGAAACTGGGGATATAATCCTCCTTTTCTGGAATGTCACTAGGTGTGCATTCAACAGTCTCACTTTTCCAACAGGTTCCTGACTATCAGCAGGTGTCGGGCTGTGGAAGGCTGATAAAATGCCTAACAGAAAGTGAGGACACCCCCAGGGGAGAAGGAGGCTCCCCACGGTTTGGACTGGCCAAGGCGTCTTTCGTCACTTGGAAAACGGAGCTGCTTCTCTTCCAGGCAGCCCTCTGGAGCAGGCAATCTAATCCAGGTCTTTCCAAGCCTCTGTCAACGAGGCTGGTGTGGTCTCTGCCCTCATTCCCTTTCACGTTGCCATAGCATGTGTGGTCAAAAGCAAAATAGACAGGAGATTTGCTCACACAATGTCGCAGAGTGAATTGTGAAAAGGAAAAATAGCACATTTTATAAGAATCGATAGTGGTCTGGAGGAAGTCAAGTGTGTGATCATGTGGAGGTGACTGTGGTTGTCAAAGACACTGGACAAAAAATACTGGACAGTTTCCAGGTTGCATTAATTGCTCCTTCTGCTCTTATATTCCCTTCCCCTCCACCCCGGCTGTGGGTCTCCATCCCACATCCGTGAGAGTCAGAGCCTGCACCTTAGCCACCTGAGCCACAGGAGGGGACCTGTTTATTCTGATTTTAACCTCTTTATTTTGGGATTATCAGTTTCTAAATGTTATTGTTTAATGAGAGTAAAGCTGAAGGATATTTTCGTTTCATTGGCATAGTTGAGATAAAATTCACTGGAACCTGGATTTACCTAGGCCTGCTCTCCACAGGGCACAGAGGCTGACTACGGCCAAGAAAGCAATGTGAACATTGATTTCAAATTTTCACCAGAACAGGGAAAACTGTGTGCCCAGTCACCATATGGTGGTCCCTGCTTAACATTTTCTATGATCTTGCAGTCATAAAAAATTACATATATTGGAGCAGTATCTGGTGAAATCAATGCAATTTAAAATTTCCACGTATAATGTCAGCTACCCAAGCACACAAAGCAATTGTTTTCACTTACTTGGGAGACTATTCTGGTTTGGCAGCCTAAGAGATTGTAGACAAAGCAAGGTTCTTTTGAGACAGATGGATTCTGATTTCTCAGTACCACAGAGGAACAGATACAGATGGAAAACAAAAGGCATGACATAGAACAAATCAATTCTACAGATGTCAGTTTATAAACAATTTCGAACGCAAGGTGTTGAATGCACAATGTCCACCTAAAAACTGCAAGGAAAGGCACAGCCTGGTGGCCAAGCACGTAAGTCCCTGGACACAGTCCATGCACATTCCAAGGACCTGGGTTCAAGAATTGGGGTCAGAGGGCACAACCAAGGTGAACAACTAAAATGAAATAAAATGCTTCTGCCTCCTCAAAAAAATGCAGAGAAAATGTTAGCTTCGGAAGGCATTTTACTGCATCCTCACTTTTTAAGTCTTTGAAAACCAATTCAAGGATAAGACATTTCTCAAAGAAAATCTTGCCTTAATAGCTTTGTTTTTTAAGAAATAGGATTGTTCATAGTTGTTTACATTTTAAAGATTTCACATGCTGTTTCTGGTCTCCAATCACATCTCCAAACCCCTGTGGGTAGGAAGACAGCTCACATTCCCTGTGGGACAGGAAACTAAGCTCATTGACTTTGGACAGGGGCTGCATCTCCACCCCAAGCCCGTGGAACGGCACCATAAAGCGATCATCTTTGTGGCACCATTTTCTTCAGCACCTCTTATGTATGATTTATAGTTACATCTCCCTTATTTGCCTACCCCACCATGTCACCTCCTACAGAGAAAATCCTTTTGGTTTTTAGCAGCCTCAGGAATGGAGCGATGTGGTAAATTTTATACTTTCAAACACTTAGCTATAATGTCCTACCTGGTTATTTTACATGAACAACTCTCTTAAATGACACATAAATATAAAATACGTGGAAAGTAAGTTGGAGCAGTGATTTATTTCAACTATGTCACAATGAGCTGCAAACACTAATTTATTCTATGAGCTGTAATTGAGACAATAACTAAGGACTTGAATTAAAATTTGCAATAGACCCCACTTTACTACAATCTTTAGAAGGCAGTGGCTACATTTTCTTCATTTTTATCTCATCTAGCCTTTTATCTAGTGGTTGTTTAAAAGGTAGGAGTCGAATAGCTTACTGAGGTCATGCATATTTTTCCTCACTGATATTTAAAAAGTACAAAGTATCTTGAAGGCTGATCTCATATTATGAAACAGAAATTAGATGCAAAGAGAATAGGTATGTTCAGACCAGGAAAACAAGCCTGCTGCTTTCCAATATGTAGTGAAAAGGTAGAGATTTTTAATAGCTTGACTGTTGAACTAAGATTCAGTAATAAAATTCTGGGCATTGTTTTGTGTCTGTGTTTGTGTTTCATTTTGTTTCAGAGCATAATCTTCATTTCTATGAAAAGATTCTAGGTTTACTGGTGCATGCTGGTGGCCTAGAAGTTTAGTCTACTGGGCACAGTCCACATGCATCTCAAGGTCTTTGGTTCAAGACTCGGGATCAGGATGAACAAGATAAATAAAATAAAAATGCTTCTTCCTCCTCTCTCTTCCTGCCTGTACCTTTCCTTTAAAAAAACATTCTAGGCTTATGTTATCTAGTCAGCTAAATCCTTAGGTCTCAAAAATCCGAAATACTTCTGGAGAAGAAAATCTAATCTATTCAAACCTATAAATTGCAATTCTTCCTTTCTTTCAATGTGGCTTCTCTTTATTTGATTCTTAAAATTGTTAACTTCTTGATGACAGAAGCAAAGAGGAAGAAAGATTGCCTGCTCATATGATGCTGGCAATGCGATAACTGAACTTGTCAGGTTTCTGTATCCTGGGGGTGTGGGAGGCATGACAGGGAAGGCACCTGAAAAGGAAGAAATTCTGCATTTTTGGAATTGCCACAGAATATTCCAATGACTGCTAAAGTTAGTCCAATATATTAAAGAGCTCTGTAGGGTTTGAGAATTCTTTATAAAAAGTTGTCTCTGAAATGGCATTTGAAATTGGCTTTGAAAAAAATGGAATCTTTTTTTATCATCCCAACAACAAGCTGGACTTTGTCCCCTGCCCAAACTGAAAGGGCACGTACTCTGATTTTCCTTATTCAAGTGGAGCCTTGGTGCCAACTCAATGGGGAAGAGAGTTGACTGAGCGCTGTCTCACCTGATCAACCAGAGTTCTGTCGGAGAACTGCTGCATGAGATGCAGAGATACAATTGCAGTCTCTGTCACTTTTATCTTCCAGGCAGAAGCAGAAAGGGATGCCAGAGTGCACAGGTTTCATCTGCTCCTTTCCTGGAGGGGATGATAATTATTTCCAACCTGAAAAGACCCACAAGAGAGTCAAAATTGAGAGTAGAGCTTAAGTTTTGTTTGAACCATTGGCACTCCTAAAAAGTTTTAGTCTTTTTTATGTTTTGACTGTGTCTGTATGACATGCTAGTGCCAGGGTTCCTTAAACATGAATAATATCAAATTTGTTGATGTTAGGAAACACCACCCAGACCAAAGTCTTTACTATCAACAGTAGTTTCTAACCTGGGGGACTCCTGAGATCTTTGAATATGCTGGACATAGTTGCACAAGGATGCAAGCAGATTACATAATAGGGCTGATTTGGAGGAATTGGCAGATTTACTTTAGAGGTAGATTTTACGAGTATAGTGAATTAAGAAACTACCTAAGGACTTGCACTTTAAAGGCTGAATTTGACAGTCATTAACCCAAATCTAATTTTCCCTTTCACAGGTAGTAGTTACTAATTCTACCTTTCTATGTGACTCAATAAAACTGAGTGTTTTACAAATAGTCTCTCTTCCATTTTTGCATTATGGTATAAGGTAAACATTCTTATCCCCTTTCTGCAGAGGAGGAAAATGACATTTAAAGGGTAACTGTCTGGCCATTCATACTTTTAGCAAATAACCTATAATGGGCTGTGTCCTGCATTGTATCTCAGTTATTTGTTTAATCACTAACTCCCCAAATTGGAAGTATTAGAAAGCAGAAAAAGACAAAAGCAGAAACACAGAAGTAAAAATTGGCCATTTCTATCCAGATCATTGAAAAAGATTTTGGCTAATCGATATTTAAAGTCCATGTTCACTACCAAGACCTTGGCTAGAAAAGATTCTCTAATGTTGATGTCCCAAGAATAAAACTATTCTAGCTAAGTCTAGAACTGCTGAACCCAATCATTTTCCTCTATTCTCTTATTCCAGTTCACCAAATATTCTCATTCTTGGATAATCTCACCATGTAAAAAGTTGTCACCAATTATCTGTTGATAATATCATTGTAATAATGCCATAATAGTGACGCTTTCTTACTCATGCATTGTTTGTGAAGATTTGTGCAAATTTTCTCTGAACGCTGCTTTCTTTATTTTTAAAAGAGGGCTAGTGTTTTCACTGGGAAGTTCCCCCAGGACAATTTCAGATAATGTGTGTGATGCACTGAGATAGACTTAGCACGTAGAAATAAACAAACATAAGCAGCCATTACGGTACCATCCTGGGGACCCTTTCGCAATCATCATTATCTCATCGATCTTCTCTTCCTGTGGAAACTTGAACACAAGTATGAATGTAATAGATATTTGCCAGTGGGAGCTTGATACCTATTTATGAGCAAATGAATTCATTGTCAAGAACAGAAGCTGAAGAACTACATCTGCTACACACTCGAGTCAGCTGTGCCTCCTTGGACGTGGGACATCTCCTGGTTGATTATGGGTCTTCTGCTGGACATGAGCAATCCAGAATCTTCTCTCTGAGAGGACACTTTCACTGTTAGACTCCAAATCATAAAGCAAAGCCTGAATTTGGATGATAACAGAGAGATACATGACATTTCAATTTTCACTGAAAATTGCTGAATGATGTGAAATTAAATAACGCCAGCAGACTCCTTGTGATAGTCAATTAAAACCAAATTCAAACACAAGCTCCTAGGGACTAGGGACTCAGGATTAGTGTTTCAAAAGTAGGTGGGTGAGTGCATACATGGATGGAATCAGGGTGTATTTCCCACATGTATCCTGAATTTGGCTAATCATTTTTGGTGGAGGGCTTAAAAGTGTGTATTCTAATGAAGGTCATCATTGCAGGTGACTTTCCATTTGCCTCCTGCAGTTCCTATTTAACTGTAACTTACTACAGAAGAAAGAGAATCTTTCCCAGCTCTTCGTAAGAGGGAGGCTAAGACTATCACATCATTTAATGAAAGAAGAGAACACTATTTTCTAAATGTTACCTGTACTTACTTTCCCATGTGACCTTCAAACAGTTATCTTGAATGAAATCAATATTGCATAATTGGAGTGAGGTATTTTCTCATACTGGGAATTTAGTTATACTCCCAGACTTTTAGAGAACCCATGCATCTTAGAAATCCTTTCCTGGTATTTTGACTTTGAGAGTTTACTTTTCTAGCATTAGAAAATATTAAACATTAAGACTCTTGTCTATTTAGAACTCGCTTGTCAAGAAGAGTATATTGGAGAATGATCTTTTCATATTATATCTTAGCAACATAGGTGAAGTGAGCAGCTTCATGACCGTCTTTAAAAAACCTGCAAAATTACTACTTAGTGTCTATGCCTACAGGATTGGGAACTTTCCAGAATGTTACTCTTCACTAAGGAATGAGGAAATCTAAAGTGGGACTAGGGGAGGAGGGATTCACCCTCTAAGTCAGTGAAGTTTAGTTAGCATGACTAAATGCAAATGACTGGAAGGAAGAAAAGTGATGGAAATTTAACTGAGAGGCTGACTAATGCATTGGAGAAGGAAAGATCATCATCAACACACCATGCAGCTCTGGTTTCTAGATTTTCCCTACCTGAGGACGGATGGGAAATACACACCCCACTGCTATGATGTGGCTTGCCTTTAAAAGCATTGAAGACTAGGATAAAATGAAGTTGGTGCATTTGCATTAAATTGATTTGCACTTCTGGCTGGGAAATCCTAGGTCTCAGAAAGCGGTGGGTAAGTAGGAAGCATAGGGTCAGAAACCAGGATTTGGAGATCAAAAAGCAAGAATCAGGGTCTCACTAGTCAGTCAGTGCCTGAGGGCAGGGTGGAGATGGCGTGGAGCCAGTATGTAAAGCCTGAATGCTATTCTTTCAAACCTGAATCAGTGGATTCAGTGGATTCCAGAGACTGTCCTACTAAATTCAGTAGCATCATGGAACAGGTGGCAAATCTTTGGGGAACATTTTTAAAAGGTGACGAGAGAAGATTCACTGGGTGACAACTCTGGGGGCTGGGGATGGAGAGAGAAGTTATTAATTGATCTTAAAGGGGCAACAGGGGCAGGAGAGAGAAACACTCACCACTTGTGTCTTAAAAATAAGTAGTTCTGAAGCCAAACCCAGTCGCTTTAGTCTCCTTCAAGTGTCTGCCTCTGCGCCAATTGCCCTCATTTATCTCCACCAAGAAACAGTTGGGAACTGTTTCTGCTGGTAAAGGGCCCTGTTAAGAGATCATGATCCTAACAGAAGAGTATGGGTGAGTATGGATTCAGGATCTGTGTCATCAGAAAGCCTTGCAATCTCATGAGTGCTCAGGGCAGGCAACGCAGAGAGAGTGAGGCTGAAGAAAATTCACTGCTACCTCTGGAGGAAAAGTTAGGTCACCCCAGCTGATCAAGCATGGAAGGGTTAGCTCAACAAAATTTCAGATGGAGAGATCCTTGACAATGTAATCATTTACAACAGGGTTAGAGTTGTTGGCGTTCTAACTGAAACAAGGAACTAGAGAAACTTCATTTTTGCTGGGTTACTCCGTGAACCACAGAGCCCCGAGGACCCCGCTTTCTCCATAATCCTCTGGCAGTGAAACAGAAACCTTAGACCTGCCCAGCAAGACCTTGGCTGGAGGGGTTTCTGTGAATCTGCTGAGACCTGGGAAGAAGATAAATGTCAAACAAGAGAGCTTAAGATGTTTAGGGTGTGACTGCTGTTTATGTAAATCACTTACATTTAGGGTGTGACCTCTACTTCTATAACCACTTATGATAATCACTTGTCAAACTGCTTATGCACAAACCCGGGACACCCAGAAAAGCTGTTATAAATACCCTGCACTATTTGGGTTCGGGGCTGTATGATTTGGGTCTATTTTCCCCGTACAGCCACCAGCTAATAAACTCCTCCTAAATTCTCTTTTACTCTGGTATGTCTCTCTGATCTCACTGGCTACTTTGGAACATAACTTTTCTCAGAACACCCTCTTGAATGAGTATGATTCTGAGGACAAAAATGTAGATTACAGATTTGCTAAGTGAGCAGATATAATTAGAATGAAGGGAAGTCACTTTCACTTTCGAAAGGAAAAAGTATTTATATCCAGGGAACAAGCAAACATTTTCTAAAGTCAAATCCCTATTTCTCTGGAATGGACTGGATAAAAATGAGATCTTGAATTCCTTTTTTCTAAAATCTGTCCAGTTTTGCTGGTAACAAAGCTCAGCAGATATGGCAAATTACTACCTAGAATTGTGGCAAAAAAAAAAAAAAAAAACACTCTTCAAGTTTTCATGCCTTTGGGTAATCCCCTCTGTTTGGATGTGGCAGGACCTATGACTCAGTTGTAATCAAAAGAATAGGACAAACATGATAAATGTCATCCCACTGACTGGCCACATTATTTGGCAAAATGAATAGTTGTCACTCTCTTGGACAGAGAAGTCTGGGGGGTTTCTTCACAAAGGATGGAGCTTTCCTGTCCCTCGCAAGAATTAATTCAAAGAGTGCCAACAATGGGTGCAAGCATGGAAGACATGTAGAAAAGGAAAGCACACTCAGGAGTGGTGTGGGCGCACTCTGGAACGAATAGGGCAAGTCAAGTTCACAGTAAGAGGCCCTGTGGGTGTGCTGCTACTTAGAGAAAGATGCATGCAGAAGTCTAGAGACCAGTAATTTTACAAATTTGATGTTCTTGTGAAAACACTGAGGTTTCCTTGGTGGAGGACAAAATATTTCCTTCTTAAAGGAGACGAAGCATTTAAATCATTCTATGTTTGTGGTCAGAACTGTCAAGGCTCCCAAAGGGGCCGTGTTTCAGGTATGCTAATTTATTAAAAACATGGAAATAAGAGTGTAATGAGGTTTGAGGTCAATCACAGTCAGATCGCAGGCATTTCAGACACCATGTTGGTTCTATTGGTTATAGGCCAGTTACTAGACAGAGTTGGTTTTTCACATATTTTCAGTAGCATGTTTCTCTTTCAGCTGCCAATTCTCCTGAGACTGGCTAGCCTGACGCACCTTCATTAAATTACATTTCAAGGCAAAAAGTGATGGGATTTTGCAGATAGTTAATATAATATATCAAATTATTTTCTGAGTTAAGCAGAAGGGAGATTACTTTATGTGGAGATCTGACTCAAAGAGGTGAAAGCTCTTAAAAAATAATTGAGGTCTTCTATGAAGAAAGAGAAACTTTCTCTGTGACCTGGAAGAAGCAAACTGCATGTCATGACCCCCTGGGTAGAGGTCATCTGGTGGAGAAGGACGCATGACCTCTAACACCTGCGAGCAACTCCATTTCAGCAGTTTATAAAGACTGACTTCTCAGTCACATGGTCCAAGGAAATGGATTCTGCCAACCTAACGAGGTGAACAGGGCTTCTTCCCTAGTCGAACCTGCATGTGAGAATGCAGCCCCACACACACCAGACTGCGGGCAGGAGAAATCAGGATAACTTGGCGTGGAACTGATTACACACCATGACCAAAGGAACATACAATTATGCTACACTAAAAACCCATTTTGTGTTCTCCTTGAATTTCAAGACACCCTAGTCTCAACAGTAGAAGTGAAAATCACCTTCCTAGGAAATTTCTTCTGTCTCTGTCTGATCACCTTCAGCGGGTGCAAAATTCTATTTGTTTCAGTTTAGATCTGAGTTTTTCCACACCTACAAATTCCCAAAACCTAGGAGCACTTTTCGAATGCCTCCTCTATATGAAATTTAGAGACATTTTACTGGGAATGAAACAGCCATAGTTCCAGAGCAAAACAGAGTGATGGTGCGCCACAGCATCCGCCCTGGTAATACTGATGCTCTGCTAAAGCTGTGCTACAGCCTAGTCAGTGCTTATCTTGTGACCTGTCCTTTCTGGGAGTCAATGCTGCTTCCCCCTCATCATTCTGCTCATTTGCAGCACTATCATCTTCTTTGCATCAAGGTTAGGCATGGGTTCATTCTGAAACCATGGAGTGAGCAGAATGCAGCCATGACGATCTCAAAGCACCAGCGACTCCCTATAGGGGTGACATGTGGTCCCTATACACACTTGAACCCACCAAGTGCCAGGCCACCAATAGCAGGTCCAACTTTGCAGACTTCTGCCAGATGCCCTGAAAGCAAGAAGGACTGCAGGCCACTCTGCTGAGAGAGCACATTTGTAGTAACTGTCCAGAAACAATCACTAACCATCCATTGCCTTCAAACATGAACCAACCTTATAAGTTTCCTTCACTTTCTTATGACATATATAATTATACTTCCCATCCTGAGAAAAGCTTAGCAAATTCATCTTAAACTAAAAGAGACAACTGTAGTGTTCATTGGCAAATGGTTATAGAACTCAACTGACTATATATCCAAATCATATATTGGAATATACCTCTCCCCCAATAAAGAGCATAACCCTACCCAACTATTTCCTTCTCATGAACACGCTGAGAAATTTAACACAAAAATTAACTCCAAATGGATCAAAGACATGGACGTAAGACCCTAAAGCACAAAGCACACCAAGGAAAGAGAAGTGTTATAAATAAAGTAGGGACGGTGTGTATCAGAGGGAAGCATTGGAATTTCTTAGTGAAAAATCTGGCGCTAATCTTCCAGTGCACAGAGGCGCAGCTCCATCAGGAGAGGGCAGGGAACTGAACAGACTGCCCAGTCACATCAGGACGGAGGCAGAGAACTGACGCTTACCACTAGTTCATGGCAAATATAAAGTCACAAAGAATTTTCTATATAATTTTAACTGAGTAGAATCGTGTTGCTGATGTGACTGTTACTGAAGAACATTATACAAAGAGTGACCTCCTTGGGATACATCTCTGATCAATTATTTTGAAATATGAATATGAATGCATCTTAATATAAGAATTCTTATGGGGCAATCTTTTCTATAAAGATTGAATTCTTCTTATAATTGAAATTTGAGTCTGAGTTCAATTTTTTGCTACCTTTTATTTATTGATTAATTACTTTTACAGAGGTAACTGGTTCATAAAGAGTATAAGTCAGATGTGCAGGTTTACTCTTCATCAAATACGAAACACACCACACACGCCAGCATACTTACCAAAATGCCTTGGCCACCGTCTATTCAACCTTATCTTGTGACCTGTCCTTTTTTCCCCCTGCTCTCCACACCCACCCGCTCCGGGAACCTCAGTTCTCGTGTCTTTTTAAAAAGTATGCGTTATTTTTTACAGAAGTTTTAAGTCACAGCAAAACTGAACAAAAGCTACGTAAAGTGTGTACCCTTTACCCCTGTGCATACACAGCCACCATTGCTACCAACAGCCCCAGCAGAGGGGACATTTATGATCATCACTGAATCTCACCTGGACACGTCAGAATCAACTAAGTCTGTACCGAACCTCAGGACTCGCTCCTGGTGCTGGGCATTCCAAGGGTAATTATGAGTAATACCTTCTGTGGGTTAGCCATTGAATCTTAGACACTCAGTTGGATAACGTTGTATCTTTGCCATCAGGCATCATAAAGAATTGTTTCACTGCCCTAAAACTTCTCTGTGCTCCACAAACTCAGCGCCTCAACCGCGACTGACCAGAACCCCTGATCCTTTCACTGAATCTGCAGTTTTTCCTTTTCTGGAATGTCATGCAGCTGAAATCAGAGACTATGTCGCCTTGTCAGATTGATCTGTCCTTAATAATACACATTTAGTCTTCTTCTATGTTTATTCATGGCTTTATAGCTCATTTCTTTTTAACTCTGAAAAACATTCCATTGTCTGGAGGTACAACTGTTTCCTTATCCAGTCACCTACCGAAGGACACTTTGGTTGCTTCCAAGTCTTGGCAAAAATGAAAAAATTATCATAAGCTTTCACATGTGAACTGATTTTAATTCTAAATATAAATTTTCATTATTGTGTTTTTATGTTTCGCTAACGGTTCCCGGACCTTGTGAATGTATTTAGGTCAAGAGCCAAAAAGGGGACTCATAATGTGTACACAATGTAAAACACCAGGGCATGCAATCCCTGTGTCTTCAATAACATGGCCACTTGATTTAAAATTATCTTCTGCATCAATAATAGGTGTATTCATAATTTCAGGGGAAGTGGTATTCTTCACCGTCGAATGTGATGATTTGCACATCTAACTTTTATTTCCAAGTCTGTGGACATTCACTTCACAGCAGTTTCCAAACCAAGAGACTCTGACTTTTTTACTCTTTTTAATAACTTCTTTGCACAGACAGCACTTACTGTGATTGCTGCTGGACTCCAGCAGTTTCCATCTGGGGTAGAGATGCCAGGCCGTCTCCACAGCAGGTGTCCCCTGCCTCTCCCCACCCTTGACTGTCACCACAGCCAGTGACTCTTTGCTCCGTGAATTGCTGCTCCCCCTCTCTTTTCTGTCCACACGGCGTGGATGTGATCAGCTGTCCATGTTTGCCTTCTCTTTAAGTGCACAAGGGTGGCCACATGAAAATGGGTTTCAGTTCTCTCAGAGGGAGGGATGTGGAGGCTCTGACCACGAAGGTCATCTATTTTGCTGCCTCTGCCTTCACAGGAAGCTCTGACCATGATTATTTCCCTCCACTCCCCACTGAAATCCTCGCAGTAGTAATGGACACTGTCACGGGGAGCCCACCCTTGCTCGACTCAGTTTCTCTTTCCCAAGGTGATCAGCATACCTGCTTCTTCAAGACTGTCAGGTGTGTGACCCAATCTCCTTTCCCCCCTTTCCCGTATTGTACCCCATATTCTGGCACCATTTACACCACTTCACCCAGCAATTCTCTCAGCAACTCTATTCCGCGCACGTCAGTCAGCGGCCCAGAAGTTCCCTGTCGCTTCTCTTCCTAAAGACCCAGATTGAATTCCATCTCCTCTGAGACTTTCTCAAGCCCTCAGTTTCATCTTCCGCCAGGGTTTATATCTTTTATGTTCCGTGTTAGAGCACGGACAGCATTTACTGTGATTATTTTCTCACACATCTGCCACTTTCAAACCGCTAATAAACTCTATTACAATTTTGTCCAGAAATATAAAAATTCTGTATTTTACCCCAAATTTTCCCTATAATCAGTGTTAACATAGATTATTTTCTCTTCTATCCCGAATGGCACTAATACACCTCCTAATCTGACAACCCATTTGTTTCCATATTAATCATAACTCTCATTGAGTCTCCTCCATTCCCATCACCATGATAAACTAGCATTGCACTTTTAGATTTTCCTGAAGCCTTAAACTTCTTCTTCGTACAAAGAAATATATTGGTGATGAAATTGGAAAACTTAAAAATCCAAAGCAGAGCCTCAACTCGAGTAACAGAAGGTATTTAAGCATTAAAAGAGGAAAACTAAGGAAAGGGGGTAGGTGTGTGTGTGTGCTGTGTGCTTCTCTGTGGATGGAGGTCTGTGTGAGTGTATGCATTAACCTGAGCAGCTCGTGAGCAGAAGACAAATGAAATGAAAATAGTCTAGCTAATGTCTTATCATACTCTTAAAAAATAGTATCATCTAGCTCTTAATTCTTCCTCTTATCCTTTTCATTTTTACAAAGAGGGAGGGTAGAGCAGTTAAAACACACAATCAATAGTTTTGTGATAGGACAAAGATTGGTTACTTAGAAGAAGCAAGAACTAGAAAATATGGGAATACATTGTTCTATATTTTTCCCATCTTCTTATCTATTAAAGGTGATCCTTGAGAAGCCAGAAACCTGCTGTGTCTTTTTATTTGTACATTATTTCCTGAGAAAAATAATCCCAAAGTGGTTTGTGGGAAAGTTTAAGGGAGTTTTGCCATTGACCCAAGTCAAATAATTCTCTTTATCAGCTGAAGTGAGGAGAAACTGATAATGCTGATAGTTATCTTGAGTATGTTCCAGCTCTTGAAAATCTTTGTCTGACTTACTGACCTAGCATAAGGTCCTCTAGATCCACTCATGCTATCAAAAACGGCAGCAAGTAATCATTTTTATAGGCAAGTAGTATTCCATTGAGTCAGTATACCTACCACGTCTTCTTTATCTACTCATCTGCCCATGGGTGTTAGGGCAGAGCCTCCAGATGGAAAAATTTTAAGCCAGTCTACAAGGCTATTTCAATTGACTAGCAACTACTCTTCATTTCACTAATCAATACACAGGATGCTGTGGACACTGATCTCTAGACACTGACACTCCCCCTCCCCTGCCCCCTTCTGTTTGGGATTCAGTGGGTGGTTATGAAATATAAAGATGCAAATAGCTGCTGCAGCATGAATCAGGAAAGGGATAGCATTGTTGGCCTTTGGCAAAAGCTAATAGAAAGGAAGTATAATGAAAAGATGAAGAGAGAAAAACTCCAGCTGAGAAATTAAAATTATTACTATCGGTTCAAGTTAAGGTGAAACAAAAAGATCTCAATTCCATTTTTAAAAGTCTGGACAACACTTTGTTGAGCCCAGTCAGAGGCGTACTTGAGGAGCGATTATTGGAAGAAATGAAATGGGACGGGTGTTTTCATAAATAAGGAGAAGATGATGGCTGGAGAATAAGTTTCCTGGCTTAGCTGGTTTTTCTACAGTGCTTTTTCCCATGAGTCTAGGACCCCAAGAGGAACAGGGCATAATGAGTGCGGTAAAGTCAGCCTGTGAGAAGTGGTCGATCATACTAACAAAATGGTCACAAAGACATCTCCTCTCACACATGTGCTTTTACGTGGTTTCCTATCTCTCCGAAGTCCCTGAAAACATGGGGTCAATTTCACTTCCCCTGTAGCCAGGACCTGTCCTGAGTGCTCTCAACAGCAGAAGGCGACAGAAGTGATGTGCTGGAGCGTCATGCTCAGGCATGAAGGTCACCCGGCAGGACCCAGCCTTGCTCCCTGGTGTAGCTACTAGAAACACCTCCAGTCTCCATGAGGCTGCCTTGCTGTGCTGGTGTGGACAAGCATGCAGAGGAAAACCACGGTCCCACCGGTAGCCCAAACCCAGAACCAACAGGTGAGTCACGAGAATAAGACCATATTGGAAGTAGATACTCGGGATCAGTCAGGTCACCCAAATACCACAAAGAACAGAGACCAGCTTTTCCTCCAAGGCCGGCCCCATTGTAGAAACATAAATAATAAAAGACATTTTGAAATCTAAGTCTTAAAGTGGTTTGCTAATTGCAATGCATAGCCAACACACGATCTCATAGACCTCGAGGTTGCTGACAGTCATCGCATAGCTGCAAAGAGGGAGGTACATTAGTGGTATCTGCCCAAATTTCACTGGCTTTTAACTCTACTTGAGCTTGTAAGTGAGTGTTCAGTAGGTCACCCCTGTGTTAGTCAAGGTCCCACAGTCAAACAAAAACCACCCCAGTATTCTAAATATAGATTTGCTATGTAGGTGATGGAAGGGTGAGAAGACAAACAGGTTGGAGTGACAATTTAACTGCAGGAAGGCACTATCACCTTCACAATGGGAAGATGTGGTGTTTAAACTGATCTGAAGCAAAGGACACTTTGATGGAGCTGGAGCTAGAGTTGGGACAGCTCAGAAGAGCTGGGAACTTTGAAACTAAGGGCTTTCAACAGGAGCAAGAACAGTCAAGAAGATGCAGGTACCTCTGAGACATAGCCTAAGGCAGAAGAGGAACAAATACTTTTGGGTCATTTAAAAAAATGTGTTGAAACATTGTCTAATTTGACATGTATGGCTCTATCTTTCCACACCTATAGGCTACATTATGATCACCACCAAGTTTAGCTCTCATCTATCACCATCCACTTGACCTCTTTACCCTTTTCACCCTTTCTTTTCTGTAATAGCTTTTTGCTCTTATCATCAAAGCAAAGTTCTAAATAAATCTGTTTTTTTATTGTCCACATGTAAGTGAAATCATACAGTGTGTGTGTCTTTGTCTGACTTACTGACCTAGCATAAAGTCCTCTAGATCCACTCATGCTATCAAAAACGGCAGCAAGTCATCACTTTTACAGGCAAGTAGTATTCCATTGAGTCGATATACCCACCACATCTTCTTTATCTACTCATCTGCCCATGGGTGTTGTGGCAGAGCCTCCAGATGGTGAGAAACCTGACTCCCGGGCACTCGAAGAGAAAAAGGCACTTTATTGCCAGCACCGGTGCTGGCTCAGGGGTATTGCTACCCAAAGCTGAGCAACAGGGGTCTGGGGGAGCTCCTTGTATAATCTGAGGCGATGATTCATCTCCTTGGCTACGCGTGGTTTCCACGGCAACTCTTGTCAGTCAGGCTCAGCCGCAGAGTAGGGAGGTGATGCTTGTGTGTCCTCGGTCACAGTAACAGGACGTAGCTACAGTCTCCGCAGAACAGGATGTGACTACAGCCTCCGTAGTACTGTGGAAATTTCCCGGCAGACTAACTTTTGCATCGGGGCCAGGGAAAAGGTCTTCTACCACATGGGCACACCGGCTGTTTCATTCACTTGACTATTGTCAAGAGTGCTGCAATGAACAGGGAGGTGCAGACATCTCTTTGAATCGCTGCTTCTGTAATTTTCAGGCAAATTCCCAGCAGTGGATTAGCTGGCCGATATGGCTTCTCCTTTTCTTCTCTTCATCAGTCTCCTGCTAGTGTCTCCCATTGGTCAATCTGGAAGGAAAGCCAGTTAACAAGGACTTTGCTAAATTCTCCTGAGACACAGAGTAGAGTATGGGAGGACAAATCACACCTCCGGGAGCCGCAGACACTCTTGCTCACAAGCAAGCCTGTTTCTTTGTCCCTAAAAATTATTAAAATGGAGAGACCTGTAACTGAAAGAGAAAGCATCCCTCCTTTTCTTCATGTTGCAGTGTATTAAAGTGATACATTTTTGTCTCGAAATGATACAATATGTTGAGCAAAAATACTACTAGTGGCTGAACTGTGTCTCCTCAGAGTTCTTATGTTGCTAAATCCTAACTAACCCCTGGAACCTCAAACTACGACTCTTTGGAGACAGGGTCTTTAAAGAGTGACAACAGTAAAGTGATGTCATTAACAGGGCCCAGTCCAGTATCATGAGGGTAAGAGATCCCGAAGAGCCTGGAGGCCCACTTCAGGTGCTTGCATCCCACATGTAAAATTAGCATGCAAGACATAGGAGACAAAAGATTAAGTGGCAATTTATCGAAACAGGCAAGAGAGAGTGCACACTCCTCAAGGTGACAAGCAGGCTGAGCTTGAGAGGACACTGGTAACTGTCCCACTCCACATGGGCATTATTGTGAAGGGGATCCCTTTGTTGTGCTTCCCTTTCCCAGTCCAGGGGCATTCTAGGGTGTTCCTAGGTGGGGTTTTCCAGGAAAGAGGTGGCGGCTAGGCTGTCCCTTTTCTGTACAGGCTCCTTACCCATAATTCACTCTGTTATAATGAGCTTACGCACCCATATACAATTTTATGTTAAGCAGATGATAATGAGGCAAAGGTTACTCCAAGGTGACTACAGCAGTCAGTGCACCTGCGCAGACAATCAGTTAAAGCAGCTCAGCTGGACTGCCTTTTTGGTTCTGTTTCTCAAATGCAAGAATATATGTGCTGCTCTCTCACTGGTCAGAATTTCATCTGACCATTTCAGGATCTGGTCTGCCAAGATGCACCTGCCTCCCTTTCTAACCTTCCAGCCCTGCCCTAGGAGAGTTTACCTAACTGCATGACTGGTGACCAACTACCAAAGAAAATGAGGAGGCAGACAGTCTCAGGGAGAAGCCAGCTAGAAGCAGACCTGGAAGGGAGACCTGGAGAAACCCTCCAGACTGGGGGAAAAGAAATCTCCCTTGCTTAAATTATGAAGTCTACAACACTTTGTTACCACAGCCCTAGCAAATTAACACAGACTCTTGCTGTTTTTTAAAAGGTAATTTGTTTTTCCCTGTAGCTCCCCTCCTGAAACCAGGAGGAGACAGGACGCAGCAAGTGTGTTATAGACACATGTGGGCAGATGTCATTGGCAGATGTTCCCTTGAGGTCATCAAGCCTCTGCTTCTCAACGCCCACCCAGATATACTCCCGAAGTGCCAGAACATCCGAATGTCAGGTGATCTGGCTAAGCCCACCATGACGGAGTGGCTGCATGCCAACAGGTAGGAAGACCCAGAGATGGGACTCACTGTCAAATGCCCCTGTGAGGGGATTTTCCTCCTGGAGTCCCCTTAGCCTGCTGATGCAGATAACTTGCCCACGAGCTCCCCGGCACTGCCTTTGCAGAACTCCCCAACTCAACTCTGAAGAGCATCCTTAAAACGGATGCCTTTTTTATCCAGTTGAGTAAATCCTTTTCATTTTAATTTCAAGGGCACGGATCCTTTGTGCTGAGAGGGCAGATGATAGATGGAGAAAATAGTGAAACTTCATGACTTGAGACATTTCACAGCAGTCTGGTAAGAAAGTAGCCTCTTTTGCTGCATTCAAGATTGAAAAATTGTAGCTAAGACTCCAGAGTGAGCTGGCAGGGAGCAGCCCTGTAGACCTTTGTCCCCTTAACTACAGTCATTAAAATGCACCTCCTGGGGGAGGATTATTGATGTTTGCTGCCCCACCCTCTGCTGCTCATTGCATATTAATGCAGGTCAGTCAATAACAAGAGCTTTCCAAACAATTACGTTGACTAGACTGAAGCCTGTAGGGATATCAGAATCTTTCAGAATGCAAAATTTTATTGTTGACTCACAGAGGCAGAAATTGGAAAAGTTATGAACGTAAAATAGAAAATGACAAGCAAAGGACTCGGCATCTTATTAAGATGGAGTGAGTTGATTTAAAGCAATTTCTGCATCAGCCACTTTTCTATTTTGGTGGGAAAGGGGTGTTTGTATAAAGATTGGGGTAGCACTCCTTTTTCCAAGATTTTATGATATTCTCCAGAAAAATATAAAGCAGTTTACGACGCATACCCCAATAGTCACCACTGAGATTTTGTCACAGTCATGTTGTCATACTTTATTGATCACACATCTAGAGACCTGTTCATCTATGTATTCATCATGTAAACCTTTTTATGCACAATACGGTCTATTAGAAACCTCCCCATACGCCACCCTTTAAATTCTTAAGCATGTATTCCACTAACTAGACTTCAATATTTGCTCACAGATGTTACATTTATGCACAATGAAAGGTACCAAGAGTAAGTGGACAGCTCAGGTTTTTCCAAATCCACACAATAATCCAATCCCTATCAAAATACAGAATATCAATCTCTTCACAGACTCACCTGAAACTCCTTTCAGTCAATATTTACCTCAAATTCATCCAGATTGGCAATTCTTGTTTACATTTGCTTTCTGAGATCAGTTCTGCTTATGGAGGGCTTCATGTCCATGGAAAGAAATCACACTCTGTTGTGTGCAAGGCTTCTTGCTCAGCATGTCTGTCCATCTGCACGTCCTTGCATCCATCACACATTGGTTCCTCTTCACTGTCGGCTCCCTAGTTGGAACATACCAATATTTGCCTATTGATTCATTCTTGATGAATACCTGGCATGCTTTCTACTTTTTAACTACTATAAATATAAAACTTCTATGGATATTCTTGGGCCGTTCATTTTATGAATGTTTTTATTTCTCTTGAATCAATACCAGAGAGTGGAATTGCTGGATCATAGGAAAGTTATGTGTTTGGCTCTGCTAGAAACTGTTAGAATGTGTTCTATACCAGAACACCTCATAGTGATTGTCCATTTTTGTACATTTGCACAAATGGTACAAGAGGGATGAAGGTTCCAGCAGCTCCACTGCTCGCCGACAGGGGCTGTCAGGCCTTTAAATTCATCCTTTGGGTGGTCATTTGGGGGAGTGCAATGACATCTTATTATGGATTGAATTTAGATTTTCCTGACAACAAATGAGCTCGACAACTTTTTGTGTTCGTTGGTCATACCATATCTATTGCTTCCTGAAATGTCTAAGTTGGGGTCCATTTTTAATCGATGACTGTTAGAAGTAAGAGCTCCATCTGGTCTTGATCCTGAGCATCCATGATCTGATCATTAAATTCTACTTATGGGTGTTTGTATGCACCCTCGATCAGACTGAGACTGTTCTATCCCAATTCTGCTGACAGATTTTATTACAAAAGGATATTGGGTTTTGTTTAACTATCTTATGCATATATCATCAGATTATATGTTTCCCTTTGATTTTCATAAGATGGTGAAAAGCATTTATTGATTTTTAAGTAGGTTTTCACTTTTAGGACAATTATTGTTACAGAAACTTGAGAAGATAATGGAGAGATCTCTTGTCTCCCTGCGCTCATGGCCCCTATTAATGCTTTATAGAAGGATAATACCTTTGTCATGATTAATGAACTGAATGAATATGTTATTATTACCTAAAGTCCACATTTTTTTAGTTTTTACCTAATTTCCTTTTTCTGTTCCAGGCTTCCATCCAAGATACCAAATCACCTTTGGTTGGAACTCCTCTCGACTGTAATAGTCTCTTAGATCTTCCTTGATTTTGATGACTTTGGCCATTTTGAAGAGTAATCATCAGGTATTTCACAGAACGTTCTTATAGTAGAACTTTTCTGATATTTTTCTAATTAACTGATTAAGCTGAGGAGAATTGGGGGCAGATAGCACAGAGGTGAAGTGCATCCCATGTTAGCAAGAGTACATTTTACCAGCACGCCATGGCTGCTGGGTTTGACCTTGATCACTGGTTGAAGTGGTGTGACTCAGGTGTCCTCATGGCAAGACTCTTTGCTCCTCCCTTTCCAGACAGTGCTTTTTGGAAGGAGGTTGCCACACACAGTAAGTAGGTTTGGGGGCTGTGTTCCCCCTTCACAGGAAAAAAGAATTGACATAAATCATCCAACATTCTCTCTGCCTATTACGCTCTTCTCCCTCATTTACTAGTGAATTCAAATATTTATTTGTACTAGCATTCAAAAAATGTATTTGATATTTTGTGCTATAAATGAATGGCATTTTTGTGTTCAGCTTTGTTGTTGACAAAAATGTTCCATTGACATTGGCCATTCCAATCTCTTTACTTGGCACCTGTGCTCTTCAGCATGCATGTGGTATTAGCTGTAGGTTTTATCGGGATGAGAAAGTTCTCTTTTATCTCCAGGTTGCTGAGATGTTTTGTTTTATCATGAATAGATGCTGAATTTTATCAAACACTTTTTCTCTGTCAGTTGTGGTCCTTCTTCAGATTATTGAAATGTGAATTATATTGATTATTGTGGTTTTTAAAATACTGAACCAGATTTTCATCCCACAAATAAACTCTCACATGGTGCAGTAAAGTATATATCCTTATACATAACTACATATATTTTGATAATGATTTTTTGAGGTTTTTATGGTTCTATCCTTGAGGAATATTGATACACAGTTGTTTTTTTTTTTTTTTAATGTAATAATGCCTTTCCCTGTTTTCTGCATCAGGGAAATGTTATATACAATAATAATTTTGGAAGCATTTCTTCTATTTTGAGGAAGACATTGCATGGAATTATTATTTCTTCTCAAAAAGGTGGTAGATTCCACCAGTGAAAGCATCAAAGCCTGAAGATTTTGCTTTTGGGAAGTTTTTAAGTGACTAATTACATTGACATTATAGTAGGAATATTCATAGTCTCTCTTCTTTCTTGGGTGAGTTTTGGTAATTTGTGCTAGTCAAAGAATTTATCTGCAGTGGCTAGCGTGTGTGCGAAGTGCAGAGTCGAGTGCTGTCCTGGGACCTACAAAACATCTGTGCCGTGGGATTAACAGTTCCTCTTCATCTGCGTAGTTTCAACTTTAAAAGTGCATGGGTTTTGCTGATCTTTTCAAATGACCAGCTTTGATTTTTCTCTCCTTCTGTGCTTTCATTTCCATGGATTTCTGCTTGTAATTTGTTAGTTGATTATTTCACCACGTGTAGCTTCTTTTGTTCTTGCTCCTCTTTGCTCATTAGCTGCAGAATTGGTTTCAACTTCTCCCTCCTCTATGCGCTGTGACTTTCCGTTACAGCCAAGTGTTGCATCCCGCCCATGTTGATGTGGCGTGCTTTCATTTTCCTTCGGTTCAGGATTTCTCCTAATTCCCTCTGAGATTTTCTCTTTGGCCCACGGATTAGGAGTCGCTTGTTGTTCAATTTTCAAGCACTTTGATGGTTTTCTGTCTTCTTTCTGTTACTGACTTTTAATGAAATTCTATTACCATTAGAGAACATGCTTTTACGTCTTCTAATATTTGCCACATGTTTAGATTTGTTTTATCATCCAGGATAAAGGCTGTCTTGGTGAATCTCCCTTGGGCACTTGTAGAAAATATCTATTCTGCTGCTGTTGACTGAAGTGTTCTTTTAACAATCATCATAATAATGCTTTATTCGTGTACGGTGTATGGTGTACACATGCATCTCAGGAGAATAGATCACACCTCAGTCACTGCACCTCACACCAACCAGAGTTCTAGCGCCCTCACCTCCATTCAATGTGCTCCTTCAACCGCAGGTCCCCTCCCCACTCCCCCTCTCTTGTAAACATAGTCTTGAATCCGCAGTCTAAGAAAAATTTGTTGCATTTAGTTAGTTCATTGGTGGGCTTCTTTACATTCTATACATAAATGAAATCACCGTTTTTCTTCTTTCTGACTTGTTTTGCCTAGCATGACCACTTCAAATTTTATCTAGATTGGTACAAAAGACAAGACTGAGTGGAGGTTGCTTTTACTTTAGTTTTTAGGAAGGAAGTAGGTAGGAAGAAAGAGGAGAAAGAACCAATTTTTTATTTAGTTTTCATGTTGATGTCACCCCTAACCCTGGTCACAAACCCAGGTCCTTGAGTTTCACATGGACTAGTCCCCTTGTCTTAGACTTAACACCAAAGACACCAGCGAGCCCCTGAGTGTTTTGTACACACCAGACAGAGCTCCTTGGTCAGTGGTGTCCTCAGTTATTCTGTATACTTTCTGACATCCAGTCTACTGGGTATTTCAGTTGTAGAGAGGAGGATTATTAATATGTCCAGGTAGAACTATGCATTTATCTATTTCTCTTTTCCCTTCAGTTAATTTTCTTCTCGTATTTAGAATCCCATCTTTTGGTAAGCATACTTTCAGAATTGTTGTACCTTCTTAGTGAATAGCACTTTGATTATCATTTAATGTCCTTTGTTCCTGGGATATTATTTTCTCTGAAGTCTAGTTGATATGAACTTCAGCTTTTAATTAGTTTTCGTATAGCATATCTCTTTAACAATCCTTTTATAGTTCTCACAAATGTATTTTTATATTTGAAGTGAGCTTTGTGGACAACTTACAGTGGGTCATTAATTTATTTAATTCTCTCTGGAAATCTCTGGGTGTCTAGACAATGTACATTTAATGTAATTATTAGCATGTTGACATTTAGGTCTGCCGTTTTATTTTTCGTTTGGGTCATTGACTTTTAATTAGATTTTGCTGGTCTATTTGCAGCCTATAATAATAGAATTACAGCATTTGGAAATACTGAATGAATGCTATCTTATTTTATAGCTCTTGAACACATTTTAGAAACGGAACCAGTGCTTACACTATTGAGTGATGTTTGGATGAAATATGGAATGAACCTGGTAGACTGCTATTGAGTAGAGTTTCTTTGGGGGCAATGAAAACGTTCTCAAGTTAGATTTTAATGATTGTGGCATAACACTGTGACTGTATTAAAATACTTGAATTACAAATTTTAAATGACTGAATTTTATGGTATGTAAATGATATCTCAATTATGCTGTTAAAGCTCAAAGGTAAAAGCAACCTCAAAAGCTAGTAGATCAATATGGTGGTCATGTTTTACTGGATTTTTTTTAATTGAGACACAAGGAAGCCTCATCCTGGACTTCAAGAGAAATACTATGAGAGCTTTGATAAAATGAAAGAGCACCTTACAATTTTCCCAGATTAATTTTGCAGAAATAGCTCTAGGAAGCATTCAGCTTCAGTGACATCTGAGAGGTAGACCGTTCATGTTGGTATAGCATATTGCATATTATAATAATATCCCCACTTGAGTTTCTCCTCCATAGAGATAAAAGGAAAGAAAAGAGAAATGACTAGCACAGAGAGATAAGGATACAAGAAATATGCAAACCACTACTGAGCTAAGATAGTTCACAGGCAACTTAGACTGAATACATATGAACTATCGTACCCCAAAGCAATAGCAGCCTCTGCACCCCTCATTCCTTAGATCCCTTAGAGGTACCCACTTGCTCAAGCCAGAACTTTCTCTCTATTCCCAACAATGGAATGTGTTTTGTAATGATTTTTTTGGAACGTCCCTCCTCGACCATGTTCCAAGTTCACGATGACGTCATTTATCCCACTAACTGCTCTCTTGCTGGTTCTCAGGCTCTTTATAAAACCTTATCTCCTGTACCTGCATGTCCACACTGGCCACCCCTGCCCCCTGAGCTGGTTCTAGGTGACTCCTTGACCCCACCATGCTTTTGTCACAAATAGCATTTACTTTTTTGAATATGTTTTCCTGTCTCCCTGACAACTTTGCATTCCTATTTATAAGCCCAAACAAAAATCTCACCATGTCTCTGACATCCTATTCACCTGCTGCACTCCCCCAGCTCCTTGCCTGCTCATGTTTACTATCATATTGGCAAGACCTCAGCTGTGTGTGATAAGTTTCCTTTGCTTTGACCAAACTGAGGTCCTTGAAGGCATGTTTCATGACCTGTCTGCCTCCAACTCTACTGCTTAGTCCAGTTGCCAGCCTTGCTAAAGGCGCACCAAATTTGATTTAATTTGTGGCAGCATCTATATCTCTTTCTTCACCATTAATTCTTCAGGGAGGGGCTTCTCCTAAACCTGGTGAATTTCCAAGTCTGATATACAGTACCTGATATACAACAGTTTCTTAAACTGTATTTAATGTATATTAATGCGTGAACTGATAGATAACAATCCACAAAGTATCTAACACAGTTGAGGGAAAACTAAGTGGGAGTGGGGACACCTGAATTCGGATAACTTCCGCAGTGCTGCATGGTATAGGTGGGTAGAATCTAGAATCCAGCTGCCTGGGTTTAAATCCTGCCTCTGCCACTTAGTAGCTGTGTGTACTGAGAAAGTAGTTTGGTAAGTAGACATTACCCCAGTTTAAGGATCCCCACTTCTCTCTGTTAGGGGTGTACCCCAGACCATGATCATTAGCCTCCTGCAGTT
Source organism: Solenodon paradoxus (assembly GCA_004363575.1). Classification (NCBI taxonomy): domain Eukaryota; kingdom Metazoa; phylum Chordata; class Mammalia; order Eulipotyphla; family Solenodontidae; genus Solenodon; species Solenodon paradoxus. The sequence continues at coordinate 45,887 of RJWH01006799.1, forward strand.
AAACAGGTGCTTCACACTCATTCTAGCCAATGGACTGTGTATAAAAATTGGCCTCTTTGGATCAAACACCTTTAGGAACAGGTGCATGACACTCAGCTCTCTTTCTCACAACAAGAAAGACATTAAGAAATAAAGAGAAATTCGCACAAATCGTAAATGGACAGGATTCTCATTATCACAAAGCAGATACATTGTATAACCAGCAAGCAGATCAAGAAATCTGGAAAAACATCTGGAAAAACTCTCCATGTGAACTGTTTGCTTTCTCTTCTCTGAGTTAAATATTATTCCAGTTTCTGAGACCTTGCACTGTTTTGTCCTCCGTGTCTGAACAGTCTGTGGGTGCCCTTTTGTTTAAGGCTTTGTCCCCGGGCACCACATTTGTGAGAGGCATATACTGTGTGTGACAGTAATGCACTCCTGTCTGTTGAGGTAGGTGTGTCGTGATGTAAGAAGACAAGAGTGTATACATCCATTCACCGTTGGTGGGCATTTTAGCTGCTTTTAATTTGAAAGATTACAGAAGCTTTACCTTTGTAGGTCTTTGAGGCATTTAGGTTGGTGGCTGCTCTCAGTGCCCACTCAGGTCTTCCTGTCCATCCTCAGAGAGACCAAGGACAGTCCCAGCAGGACAGAAGCGACCGTCTTCAATAACCTAATTTGGAAGTGACATGTTCTTTGGTGCTCTGCCTATGAGGTCAGCCCACATGCAGGAAGAATGGATTACTTGGTGCATTGCAACCTGAGCTGGGGACCATTAAGAGCCAGCCCAACAGGAAGCTTCACACCGTCTGCAGACTATCAGTCAAAGAATATAAGAAGCCATTAAGTCTGGGATGTGTTTTATGTAGCAAAACTGCCACCTGCCATATCTTAAGATACGTTTTGGTGGAACAGGGCTAAATCAACGGCCTCCAAAGGAGCGCATACCCCCGGGTTCAAGTCCTGGGTCCAGGGAATCAACCAGTGTGAAAACTAAATAAAATAAAAACAAAACACTTCTTCCTCCTCCCTTCCTGCCTGCCTGCCTATTTATCTTTATTACCACCTGTGCCTTCACTTTTTGGAAAAAAAAAAAGGACACATTTGATTATAGGATGGCTTTAATTTGAAATGTTAAAATGTGAAGGAAATAATGCACTTTAGATTAATAAAACATGGTGCTGGTCTTGTTTTTTTGTTTTTTGTTTTTGTTTTTCTTTTTTCACCAGGAATAATCATGGCAACTCACCATGAAGGAAAGTTTTACTTTATTCCCATCATGAATGGCAACACCTGAATCATCATAAGCTGCAGTGCCCATATGAAATCCCTCTGATGTGGTAATAATTCAGAGAACTACATATAAGATATCCCTGTGACATAGAACTTCTTCCCATCTATTGGAAACTCAACACTTCAACTCAAGGATGTGGAAATGTGTGTGAGGGTATGTGTGGGTATGTACATGCCAATTTTGAAAAGTGAAACATTATTGCAATAATACAAGAATGGGAAGAAAAACGTATATTCAGAGAGTATGACAGGAAAAAGTCAAACTGAAAGCATTGTCTAGACTAGGCACTCACCAGGGGCTTTTACAGTGACTATGATTTTTTTCAGTGAGACATGAGCAGTGTTTTTGATTTGTATTTTAGAATTAGAATGTGTATAGAATATTAGAAATGTGTATAGAAAAGGGAGGAAGTGCTTAAATAAATTGTCCCATAACCATATAATGAATGTTATGCAGTCATTTAAAATATTGTTGCAAAATGGTGTTTGACAGCTTATAAAAAAAGTTCATATTATTCTACTGAGTGGAAAAATGTGGCAATAGACTGCACATAATATTCACATTTAAAATATGACATTTCTAGATACATGAAGAGAAGAATGAAAATATTAAATATTAATACTGACTTTTCTAGTTGGGAACATGCAATAATTTTCCTTTCTATTTTGAATATAGAAAAAATTGATATATACGTTTGATGGTTATAATTTTAAGAAATGAATTAGTTGACTAACGAGACTCATTAGCAATGTCCTTTATATACATGGAAGACAAAGTCAATACGATTAATGTGTTAAAATAAATCAGTGTTTGTGACTCTTTAATTTTAATTTAAAAATGAAAGGATTCCCTTTGAAATAATGAAGTGATATAAAATTTTTATGAGTAAATTTCATTTAAATGTGGAATTTCCTTATTAACTGTGGAATTATATTATGTAAAATATGTTTACTATAAGTTCAAATTTTATTTGGTTTTCTATTTTGAAATATACACTTTATCACATCTATAAAATCAATTTAGAGTAGGACTCATGTGTAAATGAATAGGCAAATCCATGGAAGAGGAAACGTTCAAGTCTCAGTAATGTGTGCAAAAGTATGCCATTTAACAGTCACCAAAAACATAGATTCAGGCGCCCCCTGGTGGCGGAGGGGTTGGGCGCGGTCCACACACATACCAAGGTGCTGGGATCATGTCCTGGGACCAGCAGGAACAACCAATGTGAGCAACCAAATAAAATAAATAAGTGCTTCTTCCTCCTCTCCCTGCCTGCCTGCCTGCCTACTTATTTTCATTTTTGCCTGCAGTTTGTTTTTTAAAATAAATTAAAATAAATAAATTCAATTAAGAAACATCCCCCACCATCTTGACAAAATTTTGAAGGTTGACAGAATACAGCATTGTTGAAAATGTATGGAAAGTTGGGAGCAGTGTCAATTGACGTTGCCATCACTGTTGTGATAATAAATCTTTGCACATATTCTTGGAATGTGTGTCCTGTCGCCAGTCTGGACAACTTAACCAACTTGGGGGTTCAGGGTGCTGGGTGGGAGGTAATCTCATTTACACAGGAAAGTGCAAGGCAATTTTCTTCACTGGGTGGGATTGGTAATAAGGAGAAAACATGCACAGCAGAAAGCATTTCATGGGAAGAAGAAAGCATAAGAAGCTCTCGTGTGTCCTTGGACTGAGAGCTGCGGGCACAAAACCAGAATCCTTGCCCAGCCCCTCCTCACCTGCCCTGCAGACCACCGGCAGCGCACATGGGAGCCTGCTCTCCACCCCCAGAGCACACAGGT
>RJWH01006800.1:0-48846 GCA_004363575.1 Solenodon paradoxus
GTCACCTGCTAAAAGCAAAAGCATAAAACGTTATCTCTCGAGCACAATGTCCAGGTGGGGGTGAGCTGAGGCTGTAAATCGCAGGTGGCAGGTCCACACAGCAGGGAAGGCACTTCTGCCTTCCCCCTTCCCCCCCAGAAACGGCCTACAGGAGCCGGCACCTGGGCAGGTGCACCATTCACAAAGCAGTCCAAACCCGCCATCTTTCCCAGGAAGGGTTTCAACACTTACGCTCCCTGGCATTTCTCTCTACCTTATGTCTTAGATATTTGCAAGCAGTTTTATTGTACAACATCCCAGCAAACGGTGCGGATTGGGGAGGCAAAATGGTCCCCCTTCGTCTTTATCGTATGACCCTGAGCAGCTGTGCCTCAGTTTCCTCCCCTGTAAAATGGCCTCACCGTAGTCTCATGAGGACGAAGCGAGTTCATCAATGTCAGGTGTGTAGAAGGGCAACTGCAGAGAAAGCCTCCATTGCATGTTCCGACATGAAAATTACAGCAGGGAGGGACGCGTGATCGATTGTCATTCTGTGCCTCCTAGACTAAAAGTCACTTGTTGGTAGGACACTTGCTTTAGACATTTCAAAAAATATATTTAGACAGTCTGCCTGAATTCCTTAAAGACCAATGCTAGAATTTACTACCCACCTCTCCGTGCCATGGCCTAGCGGTGTGTCTTGGGGGCATAGCAAATATCGACTGATAATTCCTCTAGGGCCTTGCTCCTTCCCAACATCAGAAATTCACACAGTGAACAAGCGACAGTTCAAAAATCACCATATTTACTTTTCCTTGAAATGACCATGTGCTCTGTTATTCAGAGCACCCTGCTGGTGAAGGGACAGATTTCGGAAGAAGGGTGGGGCTGTGGCTGGGTGCCGGGAGCAGCAGAGACTGGGCGTGGAATTCCAAGGAAAGCAGGGGATTCAGGGAAAGAAATGTTCTGTCCACTTGGATAGATGCCCTATCCTTCCCTGGTTCAGGATCCTCTGGGACCCACCAGGGGCCCCAACCTACTGCTGTGATTTCAGAGAGTAATGAGGAGGCTGGGGCTTCAGGACAGTATGCGGAACTGGTGGAGGGCCAGAGGGCCCGAGGAGAGAAGACTTCTGCAGAAGCAGGATACCTGTGTACAGAATGATGTTCTCTGCCATGTCTGCTCTCCAGTATGTCTTGAATTCAGCACTGCCTCAGCCCCAAATCCCTGGTTCTCCTGGTCGAGGCAAGAGCTGCAATGCCGAATCCCATGCCTTCCTCATTTTACTGCTCCTCTTCTCAACAACATGAAATCCAAATCCCTCGAGAAGGCATTCACAGCTCACATCCATCTCAGTCCAGCCCACCCTTGCAGAATCATACCTCCCAGAGCTCACCAGCTCTCTGTACGGGTCTGCTATAGGAGGGATGGCTGTGTTTTCCTCACCACTGAATGTGCTCTTCTGTCATTTTCCCAACATAAGGAAATCCCACCCTACTTCTCAAGGCTTTCTTCAGAGGTCACATCATCTGCAAAGCAACTTTCTCTCTCCCCCAGAAGAACTCAGCTCTTCCACCTGTGCCTCCAGAAACTCTGTGCACAGACTCTGTAACCATTTCCAGTGCACCACTCTGAATCCCTTCAAGTGAAATCCTGGGATTTACTCCACTTTATATCCCATGGAGTTAGCAGTGTGCCTGGCACATAGTTGACGTTGAGCAAATATGGAGAGAATAGAGGTTAGAGATAGGTTCCCACTTCATTAAGAGGGAGAGATGTTAACTGTGAGACCAAACCTCCAAGAACAATCGTTCTTGACAGACACCTGTGATTCCCACCCCAGAATATAAAAGGAATTTCTGCACTAAGAAGGTTGAACCAGAGGACTGTTAGTTTTTAATCAGTCTAGACTTGAGATGCAAGGACGCTGTGACATGTGAAACTCCAGCTCCAGACTGTCAGCCACTTCAAGAGACACTTGGGCAGTTTGGTCCTGAGACTTGCCAGCCCACAGAGGCATTCCTCCAAGAAATGTCATTTTCACCTGTGGGAAATGAAATAAAGATGAACATTTCTAATGCCAAAGAGAAAAAGAAGGTTCATCCAGTGGTGATAATAAGCTGGAGGGTCTAAGACATCTGTCAAAAAGATTCAATGCCACTAGCTTACTTCCTATGTTTGCAAAACGCCGTGTTCTCATTGCTGAAAGATGTAGAAATCAGAGGAGGTGCAGAGCAGGGCCTTCCAAAGGTGTCAGAGTTGTGATAAGTCGTGTTTAAACTTTACCCAGAGTGAAATAGAGTGTCAACAGAAACTGCCACCAAACTCTCTGATCAGGTCAGGCAAACAACCAATCAAAAGAAAATCAATCCGAAGTGAAAGATGGTCAACGAGGTGGGAATGCACAACTCTGCGATTCCCATCGGAGCGAGGTCTATTTGACCTGCTTCCTACCAGCTGCTACTTTCCTGGCAGCCATGAAATAGTCAGAAGGACGTCAGGCGTATTGCTTTGTGAGCTGGCTTGTCTGTGAGCAGGATAAGAACGAGGTTCTATTAACCAAGGAAGGAGGAAGGCTATTGGGAATGGTGGGCTCCAAACGGTTGAGTCAAATCAATCCCAGGGCCAGGGTTTTGAAAGAAGTGGCTTAAACTCCAAAGTGGAATAGAAGATTTGACCTTGATCTGGAATACTGCAAATGCTCAAGGGGGTTAACTTATGCAGGTGGAAGAAAAGAGCAAAAATGGCCAAGGCAATGTGACTCAATGATAGCAATGTGCTTTCTTTCATGTTGCCCATCCCGTTGGGAACAGATGGCATTTTCCCAGGGATAAGGGATCAGCAGGAATACCAGCATTCAAGGCTCGTTCAAGTTGGGCTAATGTTTAGGACAGAGTTTCCACTGCAAGGACAAAGCAAAGAGTAAATCAGGAATTTGGAGAGCAGAGCTCCAATCTCATGGGCTGGATCAATACGGTGGAACAAAATGGGTGTGGTGGATAAGAAGGTGTCTGGCTCTTACACCCCCAATTTTGGACCCCTCAAGCAGATGGACCTCTTAATGAACTTCCAGTCTTGTCCAGACTAGAACCAGGAACCAGCTGAATTTATCAACCACTGGTTTCAGCTGGATGAAACTAAAAGTGGGTAAGGAGAGACATGGAAACCTGCCCACTGGCCTTCCACGCATGAGCACTGACAACCCAGCACATGTTCCTTAGATGTTCACGTGAGCCATGATGGGGGCAGAGCATAATGAAGCTTCATCAACCAGCCAGGAACCAGATTCAAAACTAACACTCAGTGTCTAAGAAAAATCGGTACACACGCTCTAGAGAAAAGTAACCTAGTACCCTTTATCAAGATCTTGAAAAATGTGTCTATGCTTTAGTGCTAATGCCAGGATCTTATTCTTAAAGGGAAAATGTATTAAATAGAGGAGGAACAGGGGAGTAGCAGGGGGACGAATGAAGTTGGAAAGGCTGATATTTTGAATGTTTATCACTATTACATTAGGACCTTCACATGGACCACCTCATTTCATCCTCACAAAACCTATGGGATCCGGACAGCAATGCTTATTGTAACATTGTTTATAATAGTGAAAAATTGAAAACAGCCTTCGTGTGGAGCTGTGGGGAGTAATATTTGGCTGTGCCTATGTAATGTCTTCCCACCGGACCCTTAAAAACTATTTATAAGGATTGCTGTACCAAAGAAGACCGTACTCAGAGTATAATATTAATAGATGTAGATAAAATCATGTATGCTGCAGAACTGCCAAGATTCTTGTATATTTTACTTGTTTATAGCTACGTATGTCTATGATATAGACGTATATTAATGGGCATTAAAATGTTAGCAGTGCTGCAAGGGCATGATGGGATCATGAATGACATTTATTTTCTTCTTTGCAATTTCACCATTTTTACCAGGAGCGCAATTACTTTAGAAACCAGTCAAAATATTTAATGCAAATCACTTATCTACCATATGCTTTTGATATAATATCTGAACACACATTACTCTTCTGCTAAAATGTCATTATGTTTGTCGAACCATGATGAATTACTGACAATTGGAAAACATCTAAAATATATTGTTGACTCCTGTGTGGCTCTCAGCTTTGGCGTATGTGTTATGCAATCTCATAACACCCGGTCTCACAAGGTGCTTTACCCCAATATCAGCAAATAGATGTGCGATGTATCACTATCTTAAAATGAAATAATCTGTGTGGTAGTCCCATATTTTGAAAAAAGGTCTCAATGGTAAATTGTAGTTCGCAGGATGTTTTATTAATTTATGGAATCATGAAAGCATAATCCTAAGATAAAGGGTGTCATAAATGTCTTCATTAGAACATGTGATAGGGGACGGGGATAGAGCTCAGGCTTTGAAGAGTGGTTTTCTTTCTTTAAAACAGTCATAAAAGGTACTTGAGGTCTCTAGAGATGAAAACAATTGGGCAGGACCCAATCTGTGTTTCATGACTGAGAGCTTCAGTCCCAACCTTTGCTTCAGGAATTGCGGGGGCAGGAAGGAAGGCAGACTCTTGACCACATTTGAGTTTCCTTTCTCTAATTAGGAAGATGCCACCGTCTCTCCCTCTACTAAGTGGGGGCCAGGGCAGCCCCCTACTCTCCTCCACACACACACATACACACCCTCATCTATGGCCCAGAATTCTGTGTCAGAGAAGGATGGAGAAGTACCAACACTACTTACCACACTAAAGCAAAGCATATTATATCAGGGAGCTTAACTGGTTTGTAGTTAGTGGCTATAAATCATGACTATGCCAAGACAGTCGTGATGGGGCTTTTTTTTTCATTATACTCAAGAGTTTAGAGTTGGACAAATATGCTGATTTTATCTTGAAGACTCCATCCTCTTAAATATTCAGAGGTGTTTCTAAAGAAAATTATGTAGTACCTTGCTCAGAATATTACCATTGATAAGGCAGTTATTAAGAGTAGATAACTGAGCAAGGTTGCAATCCTATCCTATTCAGTCCGATAGGCCAGAATCCCTCGTTGAACTTACAATGACTTTGAACTCAGGGATAGCAGATATCCTTACCCTGGCCTATGCAGAAGCTTAACCAATAAAAGACATTTATCAGGACTTGGGATAGGACTTCCCTAGAAGATACATGGGCTCTAGGAGCAAGAATGACTAGGTTCTCGGCACCTTTGATCCTAACTAGGAGATCTGAGTAACATATGTCATCAAAGCATCTGCATCTTTGTCTAACTGCTTGATAGTTGATGTGCTCTCTTCTTCACAAAGGACATTTCAGCCTACCCAGGGCAGAATAACCAAAAGCATTTCCATGATTCTTCAGGACGTGTTGCCAAGACCACCAGCCAACCCCTCATCTGACTCCAAGTTGAGGAGCATCACAGGGCTACCTCACAACAGAACAAGACTGGAACTCAAGGCAGAAAGGTCAATGTACAATTCACCACTAGAAATACTTAGGTTCACAGCACGAAACAAATCTCAAACCCATGGCGGCCAATCATGCTGGGTGTTTCTAGCTCTCCAGGGTATAGCAACAGCACTCTCAAAAATATTTTTTGTTATATTTTAACTGAAAAAAAAAAAGAAACGCATTTTATAGATCTTTTTATTTTTTTGAAACCCCAAATATTTAGAACGGCAAGCCTTCAGACACTCTAAACGCACCAGACAGACTGCAGAACGAGCGGAGGACAAGGGTGACTGTCTTAAAGCCAACCAGTTCTCCCCACTTCCCCCAACCGCCGCCCCCGACCCCCCACCATCCCCTGCTGTCATTTATCAAGATTGGCCTGATGCTGTGGAATTCCACTCATTCTTCATCAGAACTTTGACCTCCTCCAACCAAACAAGCCAGGTCCCTTCTGGGAGAGTGTTAATACAGGGCATGGGGGCTGACGAGGAGGAAACAATCGATGATGGAGGCCTTTCCCACACTGAAGGGAATCAACTTTATCGGTGTTTGAACACTGGGGGTCAAGGCTGGTCAGATGGAAGCCAAAGGTTCTGTGGAGGAAGGGGGCTGGTGGAAGGCCGCCGCAGGGGCTTGCCTCGCAGGCAGCTTCCTGGAAGTGGCTGTGTCTAGCGGCCTGCTCATGCCGAGGGATGTGAATATCTAGGGGGCCTTCCCCTCTCCAGAATATGAAAAAGACTCAAACAAGATTCCCTTTATACCTGGACCCTTTGGAAAGTCACTGGTCTTCCACGGGCATTGGTCCCTCCCTTCACGAGTAAACAAAGACTGTTCATGAGGCCACCTTCTCTCAATTACCTGAGAGCTGATCATCCCAACAGTGTGCTGTTCAAATCCTCTGCATTTCTTCCTCCTTCTCTGGCTCTCTGGATCATGATGGTGGCTCTTCTTGTCAGAGGTGAGCCCAAGGAGGAACCCAAACCCATCAGTCTGCTGCCTGGCAATGTGCTTTAGCAGAGAGGGTGGTTGGAGCTGCCCTAACAGAGACCCTAAGTTTCTCATGCTACCTCGCCCTGTTCCTCATGGGCATCAAACCGCTCTGCACCTCCAGCCCTGTGTTCATGTTGCTGCCTCTTTCCACAGCGCTCTGCCACCTCATCACCAAATGGCCACCCATCTTTATGTCAGGACTAAGAACCTGACTCTCTGAGCCTACCCTTGATGTGCCCTAGTTAGGTTCCCACTTCCTCACTCTGTTGCCACTGTGCTGAATTGCACGCATTTGTTAACACTTATGTCTCTGAAAGAGAGCCATCTTGATCAAATTCATCTGCAGATCCCAAGTCCTAGCATAGGAGGTAGCATAGAGTCGACACTCCATAATTATTTGATGAAGGTGTGAATCTGCAGATTCATATTCTCAAGAGTCTCTCTACTCCTCATAATTCCAGTATTTTCAGCCATCAGTTGGTGCTTCTCTAGACCAGTGGGCTGGTTACACCACGTGAAAATGATGTCAGTGTGGTTCTCAGATAATCTGTCCGTTTCCCTCCACCTACCCCATGCTGCCACTCAGCCCACCTGTGATGGAGTTTCTAGCACCTGTGTGGCTGGACAAGAGACAGTGGCCCACCACCCACAGCTCTGCATACTGTAATCTCCTTCTTCCTTCACTGACCCCACTCTCTTTGCCCCAAGCAACAGAATTGTGCAAGCAAGAAAGAGGACCTAAAACATCTGAAGTTTCTATATCTCATCTGCCACCTCCAGGTCATACCTCTATGATATGGAGACTTCCTCGGCCTCTTCCTGATACCAGCATCCCTACTGGTGACAGGTGCATCCTCTGGAAATCTGAAAATGCCCTTCATACCTGTGTCATCTCTTAAGCTATTGTCTCCCAGCACTAGAACCTCCTCTAGGATACTAAGGGTGATGTACAAATGATATTTCATCTTTACTAGCTATTGCTTGATTGGTTCTGGCCATAGGAGGCACTAGAGAGATTAAAGGCAGGAGAAGGGAGAACTCATTCCCCTTTTCCTTTTTACCTGCTGTTTTCTGCCAATACCACTGGCAGCAGCAATTCATTCATCCCTATAGCAGCAGTTGGAAGTGACCTCCACCTCCTAGAACCAACTGCAAGATGCTTTCCTAGAGGTACAGACTCCATCAAGTCAGCAGCTCTCCTTCTTCAGAGATCTGAGTTCCAACTCCGTAAGGTCCTTTCTCCGAGTGCCTCAGATGGCATCAGCAGCCACACCAAACCTCCTCCTCAGAGCTTGGGCCCCAGCTCCTCAAGGGCCCTCTAATCTCTTAAATTCCATTGTCCTAATCGCTTCAAGGGTTCCCCAGCCTTAGAAGGATTACTTCTTCCACCAGTTACTATCACTACATGTCCTCATTGCTCCCATTTTGCTTGTTCAGTCCTCCATCCCTATATAACCAATCCCCTATAATAAATTCCTTCTGCCGAAAAACCTACTGTGGCTTCTCTTTTCCAGTCCATTCTCCTAATACAACATCCAAATCTTCTTCTTTCTTATTGCCTAGGGAAAATCTGAGAAAATTTCTTAGTTCAAAATGGCAGCAGAGTCTAAAAAAATGAAAGAATTTCATTAGGGGGCTTGATTCTAGTTTTCTCAATAAACTTCAACAAGTCACATAAATTTTTTCGAGTCTCTTCAGACCATCAGTGGAAGCAGATGCAGCAAGAACTAGAGTCTAAGTGAAAGTACATTAAGATCCAAGTTAGAAAGTCCCCACCACCTTCACAAACCTACTTTGAATATCCACAGGCTGTAAAGGCACTTCTGAGTTTTGATCTCAATAGGTTCTGCAAGACAGCTCCTCCTACCAACATCAATCACACAGGAAATATTCAAGATTTACTGCTTTGTGTAAGACTCACATGTTGATGGGAACAGGTTGAAATCTCCTATTTCCTTTATTGATAAGAGCACAGTCACCCACTTTCAAAACAAGGTTTCTCTGGATGTTGTAATGCCAGGTTGAGCGTGACTGCTGAGAGAAGTTAAGTGTTGGGGGTGTCTGTTTCGAGGGAAGATAGGCAGTCAGGGGAGGGAATAAGTACAGTAAGAATAGGAAGAATCTATTTCTTTCAAGTCTGGAGTCAGGCCAAGGTGTTATATTCCTATGAAGAGTGGCTAGCTCTGGAAGAAACTTGAGGGATTAGTGGAAGGTGGGGGTGGGAGAAAAAGGCGGCATCATCAATTGCCTAAAATTGGCCCCAAACAGGTTTCCTCATTGTTCTGCCAATGGGTTTTGCAACAAATCAGGGGAAAATTGGCGAGATATTTAACCAGGGCATGGACAGTGTGTTGGGACCAAAATAAACAATTGTGAAGAACTTGGCACCTTCTCATTGGATATTTCAGAAGTGAGTTATGAGACACCAAGTTGTGAGTTACTTCTTATGATTTCACATAATGAAAATCAACATAAGGCCAATGATGACAAGTTTTGCTCTTCACATTTGAGAGTCAAGCACTAAATAAGAAATTCATTTGTGAAATACACAAATAATTGAAAAAAATAGAATCAGGTCAAATATTTAAGATTACAGAGCATAGAATCAACATGCTGAACTCAAAGAATTTAGTCCAGAAATTCTAAAAGACAAACTATGCAGACCTTCTAGCAACTGAGGGTTTGCTTGTTTGTTTTTTTAAAGAGCTAGCCCTGAGACTCAAATGTTGCTATATTTTCTTGAATGAATACCTACGAATGGAAGAGCTTCTGAACAACTGTGTACATTAAACTCTTTCGGAAATTTGTTGACGCTTATGGACTCCTCAGAATTGTGTGTTTAAATGTATAATGTGAAATAGAATTATAAAAAAAGCTAATTCTACTGAAATGTAGTTATCTAAATATTTAGTAAAGAAAAATGTGATGTGTGATATTTTAGGGTTCCTGGCCCCAGTTTTAATGTGCGTGTACGCGCGCAAGTGTGTATGTGTGTGTGTATGTGTGTGTGTGTTTCCTCACATCAGTAAGCAATTTTCAGACATCAGCAGAATGTCCAAGAATTCAACTTAATTCTGACACTATGGACCCAGTAATAGCATCAGATTCCACAAGTTAAAGGCTCAGTCTCACAAGATTCCCCTCCATTTCAGACAACAGTTGTGCAAATCCAGGTTATTTGCTGTACTTCTGATCTGAGGTTCACAGCCTGCCCTCCTCAAATTTGATCAATGTGCTAGAACAGGTCGCAAAACTTACTACTTACCTATTTACTCGATAGATCAATGATTTATTACCAAAGATAGTTTTCAGAAATAGCTACATGGGAGATGCGTAGGGCATGGTATGGGGAGAGGGTGTGAGATTCCTGGCTCTCTTCAGACATACCCTTCTCAAATGCCCACGTGGTCACCAATCCGGAAGCTACACCTTTGGGTTTTTATAGAGACTTTATTACATAGTCATGTTCGATTAACTCATTGGCCATTGGCCATTGAACTTAACTTCTAATTCCTCTCCCTTCCCTGGAGGTTTGGGGGTGGGACTGAAAGTTCCAGCCCTCAAATGACAAATTTGGTTCTTATCAACCCTAATGTGGGCAAGCAGCCCACATCTTCAGGTGCTTCCCAAAGACTCACCTCACTCATGTAACAATAGATACCCTTTATCACGCTCATGGAATTAAGAGGTGCCATGGTTTTAGGGAGTTGTAAACAAGGAAATGTGGGTGAAAAACAAATACTTATGGAGAAATAAATATTTCTAAGAATCCATAAGACCTCAGTGACACCTATTTATTTTTATTATATTTATTAACATACTCCATAACAAGACCCGACTATGAGTCTGCTAATCACCATAATTCTGGTATACAGATGAATACATCTCATCGTTTGAGACCTTTATAATCCTGTAGAGTAATATGAAAAAAGCCGTCATTTCTATTGGTGACAAAGTTCCCGTTTGATCAATAAAATAATTAAAACAAATACTGCATTTCAATTAGAAGTGGGAAAAAAATAAATATTTAATTTTTGCTCCTATGTTAGTTCAAGAATCCCCTGAATTCTACTCGTCCATCTTCTAAGGGCCTGTGGACACTGAGCTGAAGTTCTCCAGCCAAATCTAAGACATCAATATTTTCACATGATGTTTTAATTATCTTTTTCCTGTGTCCTCAAAGAATTTGCTCTATCCATCTAAACAAATGATTTCCTGCTAACATAAATGAGGTAATACCACACCCTTGCTAAGAATGTTCCCTGGCTTTCTTTTGTCTGCATTATGTTTTAAGTCCTTAGCATCATATTTATAGGTAAGTCAGATCTATCACAAGAAATGGACTGTACATTTTAAACAGGATAAGTTAAAAAGGGCTTATCTACGAAAGGATTTATGTGCAAAGGAGTAGTTACAGGGGAATTACAAGAGACAGTGCAATAGCCTAGAGGTTACCATTACTAGACCCCAAGGGATAAGAGAGGCAGCAGTTACTCAATTCTGAAAGGACAGATTGAATTGGTCAGCTTTAGAGGGCCAATAACCTTCAGTTGGGAAAAGTAGTCAGCTGAAGATGACTTCTTATGGAAAAAGGCAATGTGACAAATACTTACTCTTCTCCCTTCTTTCAATCCCCTGCCAGGGCTCACCTCTGGGTGAATCCAACCAGAAACCAGAGGATAAGAGAACTCCCCCACAACAGGGTAGAAAAGAGTTGAGGGTGATTTGGAGAGACAAACAAAAGAAATTCAATACAATATTGAAGACATTTCAAGCTCTGATCCAAACTCTTTTTCCCATTCTTCTCTCTTATTCCATGCTCAGAGACCCTCCACAATAAGCAATCCAAAACTGCTTTCCATTTTCCATGCTTGACACAGTCCAGACTCGTCTGCCATTAGCTTCTCTCTAGTTGAGTTCCTGGTTGAGTTCTTACTAAATCTTCACCGTCAAGATCAAACGAAGATCTTGGAAACTTACTCTCATATTCCAAGACACTTAGGCAATAGTACCTCTGTGTTTCCACAAAATATTGCAACACTCCATCATTTCCCAGAGTACTTCCAAAAGTACATGAGTCCTGGGGAGAGTTTTTAGGTGAAATACGAAATACAAATACACAGGTTATCAGTGTTCCACGGAATACTTTTGGAAGATTAAAAATGCCCAAAATAATGTAATGGATTTAAACTGAAAAATAATCCAAATAGCAGTGGAAGTCAAGCAAAAGGAGGAAGAACTTAAGCCTTACTGGATACAAAGTTTATCAACCACACATACTGCTTAAACACAAAATTAGCATGATTCTTCCAGCACATCACAATCCTGTCCTCAGAAAATAGACGGGGTGTGTGTGGTGTGTGAAATAAAAAAATGCCAGTTGCGTGTAACCTTAATCAGAACATGAAACGTAAGCCTACTGTTTCAAAGGAGGGAAATATCACAGAAAACAGGTGGAACAGAAACAGGAAGGCAAAGAACCGAGGAGAGAAGTCTCCTATCAGTTATTCAAGAGTGATATTGTAGTTCTCTAAGAATTTTTCTTAGGAACTCAACCATTTCATGTTGTTTATTCTTATATCCATTCTTTTTCTTCTGATAAAAATACTTTTTTAAAGAGTGATATTTCTAAAAGATTCTCACCTGTCTCACTCTAAAGATGTAAAAGCTCTCTTCTCAACACGCCTCAACTCCCATGGGAGAGGGCACAGCATCACCTGGGTTATGTGTGACTGCCTCTGCATGTCACCCAGAGGGAGCACAGTGTATGTGGTAGAAAGTTTGAGGTCCCTGACTTTGCTCTGTCCACCCCATGAGACATCTAGCTATCAAAAGCTTTTGATTTCTTGCCCCTGGCCAATTGAGAGAGGGCTTATTCGTCATGATTCCCAACTCTGCTGCTCTTACTCGCGCCTCCAGAGCATCACTGGAGTCTGAGCCACTTTGCTCCCTTGTTGACACTGTTTTTCATGCACATCCTTCTTCTTGAGCAATGACTTGATCACAGCTAGACTAGAAATGTCCGTGATAACTTGTGGATGTTTTCTTTAGCTCCTTGGGTGGAAGTTACAGATACCATGCTTCCATGACTAGATTGTCAGGGGAAAATTTTAAATCAGAAGTGACTTGCAGGAAGTGTGTCCCTTAAGCAACCTGGAAGCATGACATTCAGACCTGTCACACCTGGTTAGGATCTCCATCAGTGCCTGGTCTGGCGTTGGCATGGGCCTGAGAATGACCTGGATGACCCCTTTGCGAAACTACAAAAGTAAATTAATCTCTTCCAAATGTGGTTCCCTACTTTTGGTTATTAGGGCCTGAGCAGTCCAGATGGCTGGGTTAATTGAAATGAAAACCATTTTTCTTGTGACCAACTCATAGTTGCATGTCGAGCAGACTCAGCAATGGCTTAGCCTTTTTTCGACTCAAGCTCATCAAGGGCCAAGAGGCCAGTGGAGTGCTGAGTTTGCATGCATCCCCTTGGTCAAAAGAGGTGACAAAATGAGGTATTGTGCAGTCACAAAAATCCTCTGAGGCACTGGGAACTTGGGTCATTCAGCTCCCAAGAGCAGGTCCTAATCTCAGCACTTTGAATTTTTTGAGAAGCATGTTTAGCCAATGTCACTTCTGAGCATGGGACTCTAAATGGTCAGAGGAGACCCCCAGCAAGGCTCAGCGATGTCTCCCTTGGTCATTATCCACTTTTATTTGCACAGGAGCCCCTGGTCTTCTTGCATGCATGTATTACCTGGTTATCATGCTAGAATGCAAAAAATGATAAAGATTCCAGATCTAGGTCTCTTGAATCTGTCATTATTTTTTTAATGATGGAAATGAGGCAAAAACAAATGCTGGACAACTCCAGCTCATCAACTTCAAGAACAGATGCATGTGTCCATTTGTATTTGTGTGCTCGTGAGTGTGAGCACACGTGTGTATGTCTGCCCATGTTTGTGTGTGTTGTTCATATGTGTGCTCATGTGTGTGTATGCAAGTTAGTGTGTGTGTGTTTCCAAATGACTTAATTCTTAAGTGATGGCTGCTAGAGTTGTCCAAAGTACAATCAACATTTTGTCCATTATATTACCCTCTCCTCAGAACTAATAAAGATACATAGACTAAATCTCACTCATGTTTATTTTTCTTCTTAATTAAACTGCAAAGTATATCAGTGGGATGTTTTTGGCTGCAAGCAACAAAACTCCTAGTTAAAAGGGGTTTGAATCACGAGGACACATCAAGAAACCTGGAGGTAGGTGGTTCCAGGAAGGATGAAGTTAGCAATTCAATAATTGCTCTCTAAGTGTATTTTGGCTTTCCCGAATGATTGCAATTTGTCTGCAGCAGCTTCAGGCCTGACTTTCTCAATGATAACATGTAAGGCGAGAAGAAAAGACCTCTTTGGGTGAATTTTTTGGTACGGTATTTTCCAGGAGCCCCCAAACGCCCTATCAGCGTTCACATGCCAAATTTAGGATGCCACCTCTAAGGGAAGTTCAGTGTTTCATGGGTGGCTTAGAACGATCGCTCCTTTGGGATTCTCTGAGTCCACATGCTCAAGCAGATCAGGTCTCTTTTAGGAAGGTATTGCAAGGACTGGCCACTGAATAGATGACCAGAAGATGCCTAGTGACAATATTGTTTGCATTGCTCAAATGTATCTATTTGAACACAGATAATCTAAACCATTATCTGTCATTGGAACAGAAATCTACTAGCTACGGTAGTACCAAGCTAACAAAACAACGTGGCTTCTCACCAGGGTTCTTGATTTAAATAAAACTGCACAACTGAAGTTCAACAGTGCCCCAAACTCAAGAACGGCTTAGATATTTGCACCATGACCAGGCAAAGTGTTTTGTTACTTGTGTTTAGCTTTACTGTTACATTTGAATCAAAACCATCTTTACAGAAAGTGGGGGAAGTAAATATAATTCAAGAAAACAACTCCAGAGTCAACGGTTTCACGCCAGCTGAAAACACATTTGTGTTATGAATGAATGTCTGTTTCTAGAGTCCTTTGTCCGCTGATAGAACTTCTTTGACCAGCATCCTCCACTCCTCAGCTCTTAATGATTTTCTGTTGACTCTCAGAGTCTCAAGTTTCTTTCCAATGATAAAATTAGTATCTCAAACTCCCTTCCTACCCGCTCAAAGCTGGTCCATTCTGTGTCTTGCTCCCCCTGCTCGAGGAGATACTAATTAGTCCTAAAGATGAAATGAAATGCACGTGTGACCTCATGGTCAGCAAAGACTTTGAGATGACATTTTTGCAAAGAGGCAAGCTACTGAAAGTCCTTCTGGGAAGGAACAACCTTCCAGAAGACTGATAGCATCTCAACAGGGAAGGTGATGAGTCCTAGTTGGGACAGAAGAAATCCTTCCCAAATCAGTCCAGAAAGATGACCTCTGACTCATTGTAGGTTTCTCAGTACGGACCACGAGAATAGGCATTTGGACCCCTGGCCTTCTTGAGTCCATGTCTCTCCACTTTTAAGAGACAAGCGGTTTAGTTTTATCGTTATTATTTTATTTGGAAAGACAACGCTATACAAAATTTTTGGATTTTACCTTCATCATGCTGAGTTTTTTTTCTTTTTAGTTACCTTATTCTTCCTGAGAATTCCAGTTTTTAGCTTTTCTAAATTAAGGAATTGTGACTTACATTATGTTTTCAATATATTCTACTACACTCATTTTAAAGTTTAATTGTTTTAGAAATGCCCACTATACTGTACTCTCCTGAGCTTCTTTTGAAATAGGTATTTAATGAGATAAATTAATATATTTTCTTGGCCTGAAAAAAATCAAAACACACAAAAAATAAGGAGTGGTAAAAGAAACTAGAACTCTTGTGGTGGGTGTGGTAGGAAAGGCACACAGGCTGAGGTGTGAATTCAATATCCTGAAAAGTGATAAAGTGAAGTGAAATAATAAGACAAAAAAAATATATATAGCATATAATTTATAAACATGTCCGTGATAATAATATAATGAGTATTCATATATCCACCATATTGTTCAATTTTACCTGTTTTGAAGTATATGTACATTTTAAGAAAGCATATAAATAAATAATTTTTAAAAATTAAAAAACAGAGAATGAGACAACTGACTAACCTGAAGCACAAATGGCCCAAAGTCAAGGTGAGACTCTGCATTTCACTGTCCCCACAGACCAAACAAGAAGTAATTTTAAACAAGCCACGACAACCAAGCTTGGGGGAAAGGTCCAGAACACAAAGCTCTGCACTCACCCAAACTGTTTACTTCCTCTCAAGACTTTCTGGGACAGAACACTGGGCCAGGATTTGGAATGCCATCCATTCCGCCCTGAAGTTCCCATTTCAGGTCAAGATTAGGAAATCCTTCCCCACACCAGACCACGTCAGAGCTTCCTGCCTTCCTCCTTGCCTGCTGTTTTCATTACAAGCGCGAGACTGGTCCCTCTGAGAGAGGAGCGGAAAAAAGAGCCCCGCTAAAAGTTGCTTATGGACATGTTAAAGCCATGAGCGTCTACGTCAGTTGGCATTCTTCAGAGAAATAAAACCAAGAGGAAATGGGAAACATTGTCAAGACCTATATTTTCATGTATCTTGTATTTTGAAATAAATCTATTGGGCATTGCATATATATTCCATATAAAAATATATTTGCATATACACAGATGCACATACACATTTTATTCTCAGGAAATGGTTCCCGTGATTATGGGAATGAGAATATCCAAGAGCTAAACATCTAGAGGGCAGGCTAGCAAGCTGGAAACTGAGTACAGATGGATTTTGTTATCTGAGGGTAGAATTTCTGCTTTTCTGGGAAACCTTAGTTTTTTTTTCCTGCCAAGTCCTTCACCTGATTGAATGAGGCCCTCCCACATGATCAAAGTCATTGTCTTTTCTTAAATCAAGGCTATACATGGTCATCTCATCTACCAAATACCTTCTTGACAGCACTTAAAATTAGATTAGAAGCTAAGTGTCCTAACCTGTCAAGCTGGCACGTAAATTGAACCATCACAGATCCAGCGGCCATGCTGGCATCGAAACCGCTGAAACTCTTGTAGCGTCAGAAGCTTTGGGGCTGTTTACACGTCTCTGCTGCGTGAAGCCACTGATTTTGTGGACCTGGAACACATAGCGACAAACTTGCCCCAGGCTGGGTGGTGCGTCCCCTCTGAAAGGGGGGGTCTCAGGTCTCAATAAAATAGTAACAATGCTCTAGGGACATGAGATGTGTTACACAATTAGGGCACAATGCTGAAGACTCATTTAACTGAATGAGTTCCCTGAAATGAGTCTTTGCCTTAATCCTCAACGGACACGCAAAACCCAAGGCTCAGAAAGGTGATGGCACTTGTCTGAAGTCGCACAGAGCTTTCAGCAGAGGATAAAGATTGGAAACCAACTGTTCTAACCTCCAAGGCCTCCCCGGGTCCCAGAGAGCACTATCTGCCAGACTCAAAGTGGAGGGACTAGGAAAGTCTTCTTTCTTCCTTCCCAACCACCCTCTCCCCTGTCTCTGCGTTGTCCCCATCCACCCTTCCTTCCATTCTTAGAAGTGTCTCTTCTCTGCTTAGCCCTGACCTTGGAAGTTGGCAGCTGTTGGGGAAGGGAACAACAGGGAGGGGAGGGCGGGTCAAGAGTTTTCAACTAGCAACAAATCAGGAACAAGTTTTGAAGCTTTGAGTTGCAAAACGCATCTTTGCCAAAACTTAAAATCGAACTCCGAATGGAGTTGAAATGTTACTGCCCATGAGAAATGCCCAAGGAGCTTCTACCTTCGCCCACAGCCTCACTTTCCCAGATGACTTTTTGATGTAAACTTCGTCTTAAGTCCCAGACTGGAAGGGAACAACGGATGTCATCCAGATCTGTCCTCTTCTTTAAACACAAGTGCCCTTCACAATCCCGATGGCAGAAGAGCCATGGCCTCACCTAACATACTCGCCTGCATAACACAGGTGAATCTATGATGATTTACACATCCGCTTATTTTCTTTGCTCTTCCCAGCCTCACCAGTGCGGGGGGGACTTACAAAGCTTTTCGCGATCACTGTTAGGTGGCCTAGCCCTCAGAAGCAAACGCTCCTCCCGGCAGGCTGATGCAAAGTGTCTGCAGCACTCGCCCCATCGGGACTGTCATTCACACGGCTTGACACCTTCCACCATCATCAACACAGATGAAAACCGGCTAATGCTGTCTCTTCCACCAGAGACTGAAGAATGAAACCGCAATGTGAAGACTGCCCGATGCTAATTTCATTCCAGAAAACAAACAGAGAATCACTCAGCAAACCTCAAATCCCCAGTCAGAAGAGCATGCCCATGGAGCAAATTATTTTATGGACCATCTACTCCCTCTTGCCACAGCAGGGAGGTTAAAAAATCTCATAAAGACTTGCCTTGGTGAGTGACATTCTCGTTTTACATTGTTGTCCACGGCACGCCTGCACCTTTTTAATGGAAAACCTAATGCACAGCAGGAAGAATTTATTTTATAAAACATCTACACGACGTCTATGCGAGGCTTGCGTTTCGCTTCTCTCCTCGTCACTCATGATCCTACTCAAATGCCAGTTCTTTGGAGAGGTCGGCCCTGGCCACTCGCTCTGAAAGGGAAGCCCCACTGCCTGGCACTCCCCAAGCTCTGGGTCTTCTTTGTGTTGTCTTTCTGGTATCGTGTCATGTGTTTGTTGGCGTGTTCACTTATGATCCATCTCTCTGCTAGACTGGAACGTCTATGAGAGCAGAGACCTTAAGTTAAGCGCACTACGCTCTCAGCATCTACACATTAGAGGGACGTCCTAAGTGTTGGTCGAATGAATGAATCAATGGACTTGTTCAAGTTTCAGACACTCAAGAGACCATGCCAAGAGTGAGCAGTCTTGGGGTTTTATAATTAAAGTCAATCTCTTTCTCCATCCCTCCTTCTCTCCTCTCTCCTCTCTCCTTCTCTCCTTCTCTCCTTCTCTCCTTCTCTCCTTCTCTCCTTCTCTCCTCTCTCTCTCCTCTCTCTCTCTGTCTCTCAGAGTCTTGGCAAATGAAAGACACTAGATGCTGGCAGAGATACAGAGTGCAGTAAGTTCTCAGTTAATGTTATCAAGAGGTTCGTGAAAAGTCTGATTTTAAGTGAGGTCACATACAAACAATCCTTTCCTTCATCACAGGCTGGAATTGCTCTTTTCCCATCAACCCTATCCGGAATGACAGTGGATGAGATGATACTATTCTCCTATTCAAGGACCACCGGTCTCAGAAATTCTGGTTTATCAAAGAACTCTTGCAGAAACTTCTCCATTCACTGTGCTCCCCTGAAAAGTCTCGCCCTTCAGAGATTCCTAGTTTTGAACCCCCTGCATTATGACTAGATGGGTTTTAGGGAGCAACTGACTTGGCTGGTTCAAGAACCACCTTCGGAACTTTTCTACCCCTCACGTGAGCAGAAATACCCTGGAAGAGGTATATAGGGGAAATTTTGAGATGAAGCATTGAAAACCACATTTCCCTGGTCTCACTCCTAAACCTGCCACTCACTAGATGAACAGCCTTGGAATAAATATTGGAACATTTTCATATTTTGGTGTCCTTATGCATCAAATATGGAAGATAGGAATCGCACATGCTTCGTGGTGTTCTGTGGAAGGGAAAATAAGGACATATGGGTGAGCCATCTTTCCTGCATGCAGGGAACCCTCCACAGTTATTGTGAATATTGCTACTGTGTCTGAAGAATTCATGAAAATAGATTTCATTCAGGACTGTGCTTGGGTGGGGCAGGAAAGACCCTAGGTCCTAGGAGACACTCACCCTCGGGGGCCCACTAAGAACCTACGTGACCCTGAGAAAAAGTGTCTCCTTATATTTGCCCTGTGGGTACAGTCACTCACCTCAGCGCCATTCTGGATCTGCACAAAATGAATAAGAAAGAAATACAATGAGTGTAGACATGGTTTTAAATGCAGTTTGTCTCATGACATAACAGTGTTTATGAGACACACAGAAGAACATAGTATATGAGAAGCCAGGAGCCATACAAAGACAAGATCAAGATTCAAATGTCAGGCAATGTGGGCATTCCCTAAGGTCTCTGGACAAAACCCTGGCTGACCACGAGACCCGTGGCTTTAATCTTCAGACTTATTTGGTGCTCCCTAGATGTCCATCAAGTATTTCTCTAACTTTTCCCAAACACATGTGATACCAAGAGAGTTCTAGCTGCACCTATAAAGACCAAATCTTATCATGGAAACCAAGTGCGTTGGTAAAGGATACAGCAGTAACAGGTGACACCAAGCATTGGACAAGAGGAGAAAGACAGGAAGGAGGAGCTGCAGAGGAGTCCCCAAGTCATCAGACACTCAAGTTGTCCACACACTTTTAAGGAAAATGGCTAACATGGTTCATTTCTCCATATTGTGATGGAATTGCTGCCATGTTGTGTGGTTAAACCATCCCTGCTCTCTTACCACAGCTGCCCACCCCAGAGAATGGTCAATAAGCCAAAGATACCCACATATGAACCGGCTATAAAGAAAGCTAGATGTCTCTGAGGGACATTGTTCCTACATTCTGCCTACTGGACTGTCCATTGAAGATGGTGGGAGATATACCCAATCAAAGTCTTTCTTTCAAGAAGTATGGCTATTAAACAAAGGGAAGGCTGGTCTTTGAAGTCCAGTTCTCATGAGGATAAAATACCTTATAGTGCTGGTGTTACTACAATTCAAAGAGAAACTGTAATGAAAGGGACAGCATTCCTGTCTCTTCCAACCCCACACCAGTCCCCAATACACGCCTGTTTTCTGAGGTAACTTATGTGGGGGGCTTTGCAGAGCCTGACGCAGGGTCTCGTGCACAAGATCCAAACATTTTAATTCATTTTAGCAATGATACAACTGTGAAACCAAGGAGGAAAAAAAGATGGAAATACCAAGAACAAAAGTGCCAGTCCCTCATCACGTCCATACCATACAAAGGATTTCGCGAAGATACGCACAGTGACAGTCATGGTGCCTCTGCAATGTGCACCTTTTCTCCATTGTGTTTGTAAAAAGATGGAAGCGCAGAGCTAGAAAGCAAATTTGCTGCTAAGAACTCCACAGGTTTGCTTAATCACAGCACACCAATGGCTCCCGAAGTTAACCATGGCTTCTATCACAGAGAAGATGTAGAAATGTGAAATTAATTCAAACTAAGGGAAAAAAATGGAAGTGAAATCTGCAACCTCTCTCTTTTAGACCAACACTCAGATGTGCCATTGGAACAAAGAAAACACAACCGATTCTGCCATTTTTATTCCTTCCCCCTTTTTCCTTGACCTAAAGGTGGTGATAGGGCACCATCCAAAGGATAGCCACTTCAAAACCTGATGTCAAAAGGTGCACATGCAAGTTCCAGACGTCCTGGTGAAACAGCTGACCATGGAATCTGACTCCCATGAAAGGGTGGAAGGCATGATTTAGTCACTGACCTCTGATGTTTGCTCTGACTTCTTACAGGGGAGCTCGAAGTGGAGCTGTGAAGTTTCCCAAGCTCGGTCCAGGCGACAAAGGTCCCTCCTGCAAACAATAGTCTTTCCCTTTCTGAAGGCCTGACACTTATGAAGCATCAAGGAAAGAATTTTCTGACTCTGCTTCCTGGCACAGTCATTACCCAGAATTTGTAGCCCAATTAGTTCACACAGTTGTGAACAAATTTCCCAAGAAACTTGTATTTAGCAATCTGAGTGAAAGGTACAATTGAATCCAAAGAAAGCAACAAGCACTTCCAATGTTAAGAGAAGTCCCCACCTCCAACCCTCTCTTTCTGACTCTCAAAATGCCCCGCGGTCTCTACCGTGGACTAAACAAAAAGGAACTGATGCCCCTGACTTCCAGGGAGGATGAAGTCAAGGAGAAAATTCAGAAGACTTAATACATTTCCCAACCAATGTGCCCAGTTCACCTCTCATCTGTCCTGCTGTGGTGGGTTTGGAGGCACTTTTAGGGATGAAGTGCCAGCGGGAGATGTTGAACAGTGTTTTCTATCTTATCATTAAGAATGGAGGTGGCCTCGTTCTGTTCAACTTGCTCCATACTGACCTGCATGGTAACTTAGTGCGAGGGTGAAAAAAACACATCACGTGTCCATGCCCAAATGACTTCAGCTAAACATTTTCAAAACACAGCATACGGACCAGCAGTCAGTAGAAGGAAAGCCCCGCAGCTCAGTACCTGTCTGGTTAGTAGCCACACATGACAGAACGCAGGGACAGCACCCCTGAATGGAAGCCAGGAAGAGAGCTCATGATGTCATTGGTTAGGACGGGACTGCACCAGAACCATGGTGAGTTCAGCTGCCTGACACCACAGAAGAGAGTGGCGGAACCCTTTAGCTTGAGCCAGCTGAGAAGAACATTCAACTCTTCTCACCATCTGAGGAGAAGGAGGGACTGATGGAGTTAAGTCTTCAGTAAGCAGAGCAGCCATTACAGCCAGCAACTTGCTACAAGATTGCATAAGGAATCATGCCTACCTTCAGCATCATCTCCTTCAGTGATTTTGCAAAACTTCTGAAGTCCTTGGCATTGCATAGAAAACCTTTTAGGATCTGACAACAGCCGATACACACAGCTTTCTCGCTCACCCCACCCTGCACTCCCACAACCCTCTCTCTACACCCTAGAGCCTCCACCATGTTTTCTCTCGATGATTCTTTTCAACCATGCTGTTCCCAGCTTCTGAAATTTATATTCCTCTATTTCCTTTCTCCGGCTAAATTTTACTGTACATGAAAAGCATATGACAGAAACTGAATAATACCAGCCCTCGGCCGAGTACTTGCAACATATAAATGTTTTCTTTGCCTGAAAGCTTCAAGGACTAAAGAACATGCAATGAATAAGCAATCCTAAATGGTAAATAGACTAAGCAAAAAAATGTCAAATATGGTTTATATGTGCTTGTATGAGTGTATTAAAAGTACGAACATCGGTTATTCACATTTTTTAATTTCTTTAAAATCATCTGTGTATCATTGGTAGATCATCTTTCTTTAAGAAATCACGTCTACATGACTTTGAGTTTGCAATTCTGCATTTCCATGGGCAAAGTATCCAGTCCTTGGTGCCTCCATCTTCTCATCTGTAAAGTGGTGATTGCCCTTATGTCTGGATGATGCAGTTGTTGAGAGAATCAAATGGGATGGAAGAGCAAAGTACTTGGTGCTATTAACCAGGGGCAGTGCACTGGGCATTTCTATCTCCCCCAAATTCAGCTGCTGAAATCTGACTCCCAATGTGATGACAGCAGGAGGTGGGGACTTTAGGGGGTGATTAGGCCATGACATGAAAGCCCTCATGCATGGGATTAGTACTCTGATTAAAAAAAAAAACCAGAATGAGCGACACCAGAGAGATCCCTTGTCCCCACCATGTGAGGGACAGAGGCAAGGAGACTGCCAGAGAAAGGACTTTCAGTGGCCTCTTTGTATGCTGGTCCTTTGGTCTTGATTTTGCAGTTTTGGGAACTATAAGGAATTAGCTTTTGTTTTGATAAGCCATCCAGTCCGTGGCATTTTGTCATAGCAGACCAAGCCAGGACACCAGGCCTGCGGTAACATTGAATCGACTCCACAAATGACAATTGTCAGCATTAGCCTCACCATCACCACCAGCATCAGCTTGTTAGAAACGGCCCTGCTGCCTCTCAACAGGGACGAACACTCAGTGAGTTGGTGTCATTTTGTAGCTGCCAAAGCCATCTGGGGGCAGTTCATGCAGCTTCGGTCACTCGGAAGAGGATCCACCCACCACCTGCACCTTTGGAACTAAGAAACTACAGGATTCTGCTCACCAGGTCACACGCAGGAAGGGGAGGGGAGGCTTAACCAACAACACGACAAGAGGAGCAGGCAGCTCCCTTTGGCCAGTCCTCACCTCTAAAGAGGATGTCACCCTGTGCAAAGGCTTCCTCGGGTCTCATTCCAGCCCAAGGGAGGCACGACAGAGGTTGCTCTTCTCAGGATTTTAAATGTGAGAAAACCTGAGCAGCCCACTGTCCAAGCTCATGGGAGTGAACTGTTCTTCTGTCATTCGTCCCAAGCCCGCCATCCACATGCCTGAACAGCAGCCCCCAGCTTCCAGTCTCTCCCCTTCCAAAGGCGCCACACAGCTCCTTTGCTCGGTTTAGTTTTCCTTTCTCCCAACAATGACCATCTGTAGCAGGCCCTGGGCGCCTGGAATTTGAAATTGTTTTTCTACCCTCCCTTCCTAAGGACGGGATTGTTCCTAAGCTCCGAGCTGCCCGACTGGGGCCAGTCTGACTTGCTGGCACCGAGGGCTGCACGGAGGATATGGATTTGTTTTTGCAGAATTGCTCATGAGCGATGGAGTGCTGGCATGGGCTTCCTTGTGAAAAGTGCATGGCAGTTAGGCATGTATTTGCAAGGAAGTAAACTTCAAGAATAAACAGAAAATACGCACACTCCACATCCTGCCAGCCAAGCCCCAGCCTCCCGTCCTGACAGGTGATCCATGCTGACTTCCTTACGGAGACACCCACCCAGCGCACTGCCAGCCAGGAAACATGGCGGCAGGGAAAGGACCCAAACTTGGATTCTTCCCTCTCTAACAGGGTGGGCTTGAAAACTTACTTAGACTGTGTGCCACACACTGCACATCTGAAGACTTGCCAGCATCTGGTGGTTCTTCCAATGTACCAAAGTCTTCCCCAGCCCAGGGTCGTTGACTGATCTTTTCTCTTCCTGAGCTGCTCTTCCCCTCCCCACCCATCCATCCCCTCCTTCTCATGAATGGCACCCTTCATTCTTCAGGTCTCAGCTGAAGTGTGATCGTCTCAAAGAACTTTTCCAGCTACTCTATGTAAAGGAGGCCATCCTCTGGACCTAGAAGGAATTATCCTCAGTGAGATAAGCCAGAAGGCGAAAGACAGCATGTGATTTCACATAAATAGAAACACCAAGCCACCAAACTCTACTCTCCAAACCTAAGTCTTGCTCAGAAAACAAAATACACAGAATGCTCAATTATGAAACTCTCTAAGGATTCTATTTTGAAAAAAAAAAAAAAAGCATAGCATAGTATTCACAAACTTTTTTGCTATATGCTTTGTAAGTCAGAGTGAGTTAGCATTGGCTAGGGAGGGACTTTCTCATTCAAGGGAGAGACAGATAATAAGCACCAGAACCCAGAATCCCTGACCCTGGGTGCAACTTCATCTTCAGCCGACCTTAAATGGCATATCCATGGCAGAAAGACATGCAGCCCAGGAGTCCAAAGAAACTGATGGTCTTGTTGCCAGAAAGGACATCGCAAATGCTTTCCTGTGAATACTGTCATTCTGGGCCAGCACACTGAGTCAGCTGTCTGACATTTTTTTCACATTTACTTGGGAATCTTCTCTACCTGCATAAATGTGCTATGAACATATCTAAATCTTTGAAGGACTTAACTGCACACTGGGCGGGAAAGTATTATCACTGAAAAATATGGGAATGCCAATTACTTCTATTCGTACCATGTAGATTTGCTCCATGCCTGACGTAAGTGAATAAATGACACCACTCTATTCTCCATAGTTCATAGCCATGTCCAGAAAATAAAACACAAAACACAGGTATGAAACTCTGCTGGGGTCCTATTTTTTTAAAGCATAAAATAGTTATCAGAAACCATTGAATTAAATGCTTTGCAGGTCATAATGCGTTAGAATTGGCTAGGAAACCATTAAGAGTTTTGACTAAAGTCTTCAGAAAGTGATCGAACCAAGATTGGCACAGATTCATTATAAAATTTTAGAAATGGAAGAATAATTTATTAAGTTGAACCCCTGTGTGTGTGTTCTTCTTTGAAGTTGAGTTTAGCATGTAAAAGATATTGATTGGAAATACTGCGGTATAAGAGACTATTTAAATAGTTCATCTCTCTACAAGTCATATGACTATCCTTTCTTTTCTATCCTTCCTTTTTAAGAGCTAGTCTCTTAACTGATAAGTATAATATAATATTGTTGTCCCCATTACTTACTGCATTCGATCTGCAGGATTAGTATCTACTAGTTGCAAGCCTGCATCCTTACACAATGTTTTTCCTATTCCCCCCACCCTCAGCTCCTGGTAACCCCCATTTTACTCCTGTTCTTATGACTTTGGCTTCTTTTAGATTCCACATATAAGTGATAGACATTATTTGTCTTTCTCGGTCTGATTTATCTTACTTAGCAGTATATTCTCAATGTCCATCCAAATGGCAGGTTATCATTCTTTCTCATTTGCCTTCTTTCAGACAGATGCATGCATGAATGGGTGCATGGATGGATGGATGGACGCACACGCATACACACAAGAGAACATTATTCACATCTTTTTTATCCATTCATTCCTTTATGGGACTTAGGTTGTTTCCATGTCTTCAGTATTGTGAAAAAGGCTGCAATGAACATGGGAATTCAAATATCTCTTCAAGAATAGGCTTTCGTTTCCTTTGGAAAACCCCCTGATTTACAAGTGCAGAAAGTAAGGTCCAGTGAGATACCCCCACCCCCCTCCACCCCCACACACACCCCTGATTCCTGTAGCAGAGGCCGGTCATGGGGAAAGGAGCCCAGGTGCCCAGTCTTTCCATCGCATCATTTGGGCCATTTTAGGAGAGGTGGGGCAAAAGCTTAGCCAAAATGAATGAGTAGGATGTGGCAATAACCATAGCAACAGACCTAGGCTAGGAGTGGAGAGACGTGACAGGAAGGGCTGGAGGTGACCTGAGAGGTGGCCAGTGACGGGTTTCCTCATAGCACATCCTTATTTTTGGCATGTTGGCTTGCTGAACAGCACCTGACTCATCCTTCTTGAGGCTAGTAACCAACCCAAATAGAGGTGCTCACACATCACTCTTTCACTTCGGACGTGGTGGGTGCCCCCCAGTTGTGTATTCATGAGCTTGGACTCCGATGCTGGGCCTGTGATGCGGGTGAAAGGGGTGTCTGTGTGCCTCCACCGTAGAGGGCTCTGTTTATGTTGGGAAGGTTCAGAGCAGGAAAAAATAAATCACCTCATTTACAGATAGCAGGCATGGTTTCTCTAGAAACAAAATGCTTTTGTTGACATGGAAACGAGACACAGTGGCGTTGGGAGATGACAGAGAATGGAAATGTAGCATGGAGGTACCATTTTCCTCCTCCCTTTGCTGATTACTGCTGCACCCAAGCATGGCACCATGGGTGTGGTCCTCCTCTCATTTGGAGAAGGAAGCTCCCCAGAGACTTACGGGCTCCAGCTCTGCTTTTTAATAGCTATGAGACCTTGGGCTTTTACCTCTCTGAGCCAACATCTCTGCATCTGCTCACTAGATAAAGTCCTTATCATGATGCATGGCAAGGAGCAGCTCGCCAACAAACAAAAAATGTCCTTTGCATCCTCATCAAGTAGCTCAAGGAAAGAGGGAAGGTTGTGCAGAAAAAGAGAGAACAATTCTGAGAAGTCTGCTGGCAGGAGGCTGGGGGTTTCAGGAAGAGTATCGAGGAATCATTTAATCCTGGAGCAAGATATGAAGGTTTCAGAGGAGAGGAGGAATGGAGCTATGGTGCGAATCTAAGAACAGGTTTGGATACAAGACTTCAAAGTACATTTTAGACAAGAGCCTTCTGGACAAGTCCAGTTCCTCCTTTGGACTTCATCACTCTCAAGTTAAAATAAGAAAGCTATTCTGTTCCTCTTAGAGGGGTCCTTAGAGCTGTACGGTTCAGTGGTTTTACCAGTAAAAAGAGTAAAAGTGAGTTAGGGCAAGAGAACTCTTCCTGTTCATCTTTCCCATCATAGAGCAGAAAGGAAGCAGACAAAGACACATCCACTGGGAGCTAGTGATTCTGAAGAGAGTAGCAAAGAGATGGTAGAGAAGCACACACACTCTTTTTAGCCCAGAGGGTCTCCACCTTCCCCTAGATTCCTGCTGCATTTGGGGGAACTTTCCGGGAGAGGTGCCAAAGGGAAGGCTCCAAGCTTTGTCACAGGTCCCTAAGACTGATCAAGTAGGTAAGAAAATCCATGAAAACCATCTGTGACTCAAACCACGTTTAACTAGAAACTAAGTCCCTATCCCTAAGTATTTACCTTCTCTAATGAAGGAAAGGTTAAAGGGAGGGAATGGAGCAGGGATACAAAGTCGCCCGTCATACCAAAGAGCTGTCTCAATGACATCCCAACCTCACTTCGTAATGTGGCCCGAGGCCAGCTCGCAGTTGATTCAGACTCCTGAAACTTCAACGCCTCCAAAGTGCACACACACTCAGAGATGCAGCGGTAACAGGCCGAGGAGCCTGGGAATCTCCACGTGTCCCAGTTGGAAAGTCACAGGCCACAGGTGTTCTTCAGCTTGGTTGTCCGACACGGCTTTCTCATTCCGGTTATTTGGATCTGTGGATGCTAAGTACGTGATTTCCGTCAGGTGCCGAAGCAAAGCACCTCAGCGCGAACAACAGAAATGAGTTGTCTCGCAGTTCTGGATTCTAGAAATCCCAAAACATGGTATGAGCAGGGCCGTGCTCCCTCTGGAGGCTCTAGGGAAGGGTGTGCTCTATGACGCTCTCCTGGCTTCTGGCAGCCTCCGGTGCTCCTTGGTTGGTAGGTATCTCAGTCCTCCATCTCCTCGTGGTGTCGTGCCCCTGGAGGTGGCTGCATGCCAATCTTCCCTTTTTCAAAGGACACCAGCCATCTTAGATTGGGGCCAACCTCCATCAGTACGACACATCCTAACTTAACGAATTATACCTGCCACGGGCATGTTTCTAAATAAAGTCACAGTCTGAAGTACTGGGAGTTAAGAATTGGATATCACTTAGAGGGACACAGTTCACCCTCTAGCACGAACCTTCACGAATGATCAACAGACCAGAATTTGCAAGGTGCAGACCACGACCATCACCTCCTCCTCCCCAAAGCTCTTTGCCAGAAATGATGCCCGAAGATGAACGTGAGTGTAGGCAGCGCCCACAGACAACTGGCCTACTCTCTCTCTGCCTTCATTCAGCTCATATCTTAAAGCTCCATGAGCTTCTAGACCCTCATAATGCATTCCAGTCACCAAGCCACATGCCACTCAGGTCTACACGGAAACGGGAATCTACATGGAAGCCGTTAACGTAACTCATGAACCCTGAGTTGGTTGTACCCACGTAGAAGTAACAGTTTTGTTCTATCGAAGGAAGACTTCTTAGAGGAAGGGGGTCACAGAAGGCTGAGGACAGAGACAGGTAGCTGGCAAAGGCCATGTCCAAGAGTGAACTCCAACACTGAAAAAGCATCACATGGAAAATGGTCCCACATCATTCCAAATCTCCATTATCTGTTGCCTCAAGTCCCCACAAAAAAAATTCAAACTGTAATGCTTTCAGGGGAACACACACACACACACACACACACACACACACACACACACACACAAAACAACATTTCATTTACTTTGGCTTGGTTTAAGGTACAGAAAGAGGAGGTGGGTGGAGAAGGGGAAGTCATGAAAAAGGCCCCCTCGCCGGTGTCTTCTAACATATTATTTCTACATTAGTATTATCAGGCTAGTTACCTAAAGACAGATGCCGAACAAGAAGCTGATCGTATTTCCCAATCTTATTTGCAAACAAGCGTTCATTTCCTGCTTATCAAGGCAGTGCGGGTACTTTGTCCATTCAAATCATTGTCTTAAGCCAGTGATGCAAACCACTGAGCAGGGTTTGCCCCAGCCAGAGCCTGGATGCTCAATGTCATTGAACTCAAGGAGCAGATAATTAGTATTGAAAGGTGTGATTGCAGCCCAGTTGGCCAGGTAATCAGCCCCTGATTTCTCTTCAGGATTCTAGACCAATTGGAAATCTTAGCCCGAGAGGAGGCTGGAGGGAATTATCCCGGAAGTGCAGTATCCCTTTTCAAATATAAACACCAAACAATTATCCCAGCCAGTTAGGCCTTCGTGCTCAGCACCCTTCATCCTCAGCAGGGAATGGAGAGGACCCAACGCTTCCCGGGCAGGGCCGCCTCCCAGCCATGGCTCCCCGGGGCTCTTCCATCTAGTCGCTCACATCTTCCAAAACTGTCGCAACCTTGGGATGTCTCCGCAGACCGACTCTCTTCATCCTCGGGCTTGTTTTGCAAACATTTGGCTGCTTGGTGAGAACCTGCCTCAACCTGAGGCCAAGGCTCCCCGTTGTCTGGGATGGTGAAGGTTTCTGGAGAAGGGCTGGTCCCTCACCCCACTCAGAGAGACTAGTAATGTGTCTTCCGACACCTCTTCAAAGATGGGGTGTCTTCCTGCCTCCCTGCAAAGATGGAAAGTCCATTCTCAACTCTCAGAAACCAATGGGCCAACTTTGACAGAAGATGTAAATTAGATGCAAATGGATTTTGAATCTAAAGATTTAAATGGGCATTCGCATACAAAGACAACTTTTAGACAATTAGATAAAGGATTAAAGCAAGGTTCTAGTTCCCTTGTTGAACTGGGTGGCCTTCCTCTCTGGAACTGCTTACAACCTGACCAGAAGATACACACAGACATGCAATTGCCTATATATCAAAGAATGATTTCTCCATTTTCTTTACAGTGCTGTGCTTTAACCAAACCTGCATTGGCTTACCTAGTTAGAGAGCAAAATAAACATGAATGTCCATAAAATACAGAATCTTCCAGACTCTGATGGGGGCTGTGCAGCCAGCTATCTGCCCTGGACTTAGAGGGAGGGCCCTGTGTATAAACAAAGTTTGCATGCAAGACTCCACTTTATTATCAACATATCACGTTCAGGCTTCTGCCAACCTCACAGCAGACACAGAACTCTACATTATGTAATGTGGAGATTGGCAAGGTTTTAGGAAAACAGGCATTTTGTTCCTTAGAACCTATCTTCCACTGAGGACCTATGTTGTCTGAATCAGGTCTGATACCTTTCAGGGTTTAGGCCCCCAGAAAATGTGCTCAGAGCTTCAAGCCACGGATGCCTCCTCCTGCCTCTAGAAAGTATGGAGATACCAGCTGGGATCCCCGAACCCAGGATCCCTTTGTCTTCCCCATGAGCCTCATCTTGCTTCCGTTGTACTATATTCTCTTCTGTCATTATTTTAGGAGGTAAATGTCGCATATCCAGAAAACTGAAAAGAATCATACTATACCCACACAGGACATATTTTTGTGTTATCACCCTCTCCAGCTCGACTCTTACATTTCGATTCTTTTCTCCAGGTCATGGGGAATATGTGGCAGGGGCAATCAGGACTGGCCATTCCAGTGGTTCTCCAGTGCTTCTGACCATCTTCTTTCAAAAGTGAGAAGGGTCCAGGTGAGTTACAACAGACGAGGGTTCCAGTCTTCCCAGATCCTCCAGCAGCATCTATGCCGCCTTGGGTGTAGTAGCTTATTACTCAGAGCCTCTGTTGGTCTTCAATGTACCCCGGGCACACAGCTCATCCAATGAACGCCCATGAAGTACTTAGACACCTTGGTGCCCACCAGGTCAAACCCCTACGAGAGCTTCAGAAGAAGGTCACCCGTGTTATCTCCCACCACTGATATTCAGGCTGGAGACCCAGGCGGTCACCTTGGGTACTCATTGTGAAATGAGCACTATGAAAAGGCACATTCAATACGCAATGCTCACTCACAGTTTTTTAACAAGTAATTCAAGGATATGATGACGGGGGAAGGGGAGAGGTGGGGGCGAGGGCGGTGTTACCAGTTGTAGCCATTTTTGATCAGGGACCCAACTGACTCCCAATTACAGCTGGGAACATAACCAGCAAGAAGTGCTTCCCACTGTCCTGTCTCTCTGAAGCCGTGGCTATCACCCTCATCCTGTGGATGATGGTCCCAAGCAGAGGGCTCAGCTGAAGAGCTCCTTTCTTAATAGTTGACAAAGATCTTTCTGCAAAACCCTGCTCTTTAAAATTAAGAACACTGGATGATAAGGTTATGATAAGGAAGTGGGGAATGTTAAGAGGCCCTCGGAAGGTACTTCAATGCTGTAACAGATAAATCGGATTCAGACACGAGCCCTGGTTAAGGTACATCGCTTATTGGCTGAATCATCTCTTTGCAAAAAGCCATGGAAATTTATCAAATCTAAACTCTGTCCATATGCTCTTCTGTAAACATGGCTATTGACGTTGTGGAAATATTCCCAGACAGTTCGTCCCTCATCTGTTCAGTTCTAAGATTTTTTCCATGGTGGCTGCCATACGAACTCTAAACCCTAAAAGTCTGGGGCTCCATCACTGATTAGCTCTTCTCTGTTTCTAGAGGAAGGTATGGGATTTCTTAAAGGCAGATGAACCACCATCTTTCAGCCCCAAAGGCTCTTGCTTGCTTCCGACCCTTTCTCTATCCTCAGACGAAGTGCCTTCAGACTCACCCAAACCAGACTCCTCCATAAAGGATAATGTAGACTCTCAGGTAAGTTTCCCAAGCCTGGAAAAGGCAAAAGGAAGAATGAGTGGGGGCTAACTTTGGATGAAGAAACTCCTTTGAGCAAAACACACCAGTGAAATCCAGGGATGTCCTGTAGCTTCTCTAAAGTCGCAAAGCAAATCAGTCAAAAGAAAGGTGAAACCCAGAAGTTCTGTCTCAACAGTGCTGTTGTTGTGTATTCCATCCGTACTCATGTCCATGAGCATAAGTCTAGAGACAGGGGACAGAAATGGCTCCCACAGTAGACAAGTGTCAGAGGAAACTCGAAACACTCTGGTGACATTGTCTCTCTCAGACGGATGCACCAAGCTAAGACACAGTTGGCAGAGCCAATAAATGTTGCGCCCAAGAGGGAAAACAAGGGACACAAAAACTCTGAATCTTTGTCATTAATCATTGAAGATGAATCGGAGTCTGAAGCACTGGAGCTGGAGTTCGAGGGAGAGACCTCCCAAGCAGCAAAGAGACAAGGAGCCACACAAAAAGGTGGATGCGTTCAGATGGACACGGACACGAACCACACTGACTGATGCAGCTGTGAACACGCCCCCACGTGGAATTCCAAACTATCCCCGAGCTGTGTCTCCACCAACAGAGCTCTTGCACGAGCTGCAGAAAGGAGGCGCGGGGGAGCAGGACACGTGAGACTAGCTAACAGAGTCCATCAGGAGTCTACAGACACTTGTGAAATGTGTATCTGAGCTCTTGCTCTGGGGAAGGACCATGCTGTCAAGACTGGGTCACATTAAGCCTTCCTTGGGCCATGGAAATGCGCCACCAGCGCTGACCTGTCCTTGCAGAGAAACAAAAGAGGATGCGGGCGAAAAAGCGGTGTAAATCTTCGTGAACTGCCCTGTTTTTTAACATCCCCACAGAGCTATGTGAAGCCAAGCCAGACTTTCCTACCCCAACCTCGGGGGTCTGCCAGTCTTTGCTGGCTCTCCACTGTCAAGCCTTCTTGCGAAATGACTGGTACTTTCTGCTTCCCGAGGCTCCCAGACCCGCCACGCCACCACTCCTGGACATCGCCCTCTGGATGAACGAGAGGGCGAGCAGGGGCTCTTGAGGACACAGAAGCCCCTGGTCAGACGAGGACCAAAAGAAACAAGGCCTTCGTCTCCCCATTTCTTCATTTTCTTCCACCTTTCTCTGTCCCACCCTGACCCTCCCCGTGGTCTCTGCACACTGGCTCCAACTCAGTAGCACATTCCTGTTTGTGTCCCAGCCTCCCGGCTGCAGGGCCAGGGGGATACTCAGAGAGCTCCAGCTCCAAGAAATTTCTCACCTCCATAGACCTGTCTACCTACCTCCCACCTGGCCTCCGGAGCGGCTGCCAACATTCTTTCAGGCCCACAGAGAAAGGGTGTGACTTGGATTACTCAATGAGGCCTCCATGCCAGCATCTTCTGCCCCCCAAACAATAGACTTATATTTTTCTTGGACTTCATTCATCTTGTTTGGTTTCTCCTTTGATTAGGAGAAAGAACTCCTCTCCCTCCCTCTGCTTTGCTTTGCTTTTTCTGAATCCACCAGCCTAGCTCCTCCAGTAGATCCCCAAGCCCCACCTTCGGGCAGGTAAAAGCCTTTAGATCGAGAACCTGCCTGACATCAGTGAGCTTGAGAAACGCCACCCATGTCTCCTGGACTTCCTCACATGTGGGAATTGTCTCTGGAGAGCCTACATCCCATTTCTGATCTATTTGTTTTGGATGCTAATCCAGGACGCCTGCCGGGTGAGGTATTAGTCAAACTGACCTTTCTAGTCTTCTGAGTCAGTGATCTGTGAGGCGAAGGCAGAGGCTGTGTGTTGAAAATGAAATCAATGTGTGGGGCCCATCGAGGGAGCCAGGAGGTGGAAGCAAAGGGATGAAAGAGGAAGGGGAGGTTTTGTGTTTGGGTTGAGACAAACAAAAACCCATCTGCTCTCCGGTCCATCCTCATCCAAAAGGATTCTGCTCCTGTGCTGTGAGGCTCACGATGCAGGATGTCTCACACGGACATGATCCCTTCGGACACACGTATCTCCTCTGAAAGGACTGGCGCATGTCTGAAATGTCAGGGCAGCTCCCTGTAGCCCTGCAAACAACCCACCCTCCTGGAATTCAGGAATTTTCAGGTTGGCTGTCTCCGGAGATCCTGAGGCATGTCAGGCTGTGAGGGATATCTGTGTCTTCCCTTCCACCGCACTGTGGCGTGTAGGACTCCTACCAACTCCACCCCCAGCCTCTCCATCAAGCAAACATATCTAATGCAACAGCAGTGCCAATAAAGCCAGGTGTTTGCTTTGCACAGGCTTCCAGAAACCAGCTCTTAGCTCCCAGGTCAAAGCCAATGCAACTAAATGCCTATAGGAACTCTAACCAGATAACTTCTCCCTCTTGAGAACGAAAGAACTGGCTTGTTGAGAAGCAGCCTTGCTTCCAGAAGGTCACACAGTAGATACATGACAGGAACACAGAAGTCCCTTAGGGGGCGTTCTGAGGAAGTCTAGATTTAGGACTGTTACCTGAAAGTTAGAGGGAGGTTGCACTGGATTGACAGAAAATGGCATTCTGGTTTCACCAAATGGCCTGACCTGCTGCATGGACATTGCTGCATTTGAGTCCTTAGAACTCTCTTGTCTCCCAGACCAATGTTTTATTCCCACCGACCAGTTCCAGCACACTGTCCATTTTTACTGCTTGACCATACCAAGTAGGGCAGGTGCGATCTTTTTCAATATTTGTTGACCATCAGTCATGTGCAAGGCATTTGTTCAAATCAGATAATAAAAGTTCATACTTAATCTGTTTGTGAACAATCCTTCACATCGTGTTTTCCTTATGTATACATATTTTTCTGCATGTGTATATATATTTTTTCCATATATGTATATATGGACCACTTTATATAAAGAGAAAAAAGTACATATATATAATTCAGTCACTAGCACTTTTCTTTTCTCCATAATTCTATTCTCAAGAAGAGACAACTTGATAAAAGGAAAGGAATGACCTCCTTTGTCTGAGAATGGAAGTACACGTGCACGCACACACACACCTGGATACAATAATTATTTGCCTAGCAAGACATGCACCTGTTATGGATGTCCATGTACTAGAACTCTTTTGATCCGGACCCCACTGCTGTTTTGTGTGCTTTTTTTTTTTTTCAAGGCATCACGAAGAGAAAAAGAGGAAGACTCAACAGCGCCCTAAAGGAGTCCGGTCTTTTCTTTACCGTAAGGTAATTGCTAGCAGAAGTTGCTGTAATAAGCAGCCATTGTAAAGGAATGCCAGTCCCATCCTAGCGGGCTTCAGGAAGATCCAGCCTTTGTTCCCAGCCTGGGCAGTTGGGAGAAAATAACACCACTTTCTTTCAGGATCTGCAGGAGCCCTGCTCTGCAGAGGAGCAACGCAGGAGAGGGGCACAGCTAGGAAAGGGGTGGCATGAGTGTCCTAGGAGTCAGCCAGGAGCCCAGAGAGAGAGGAAGGATGTGACAGGCTGGCTGGAAGAGCGTGTCCTGATTCCAGAAACTTTAAAAGGATCCCCACTCCTCCTTTTGGACTCCCCAAGTGGAGGAACCACCCGTCTCTTCCCAAACGCCCCCTTCGTCCTCCCCACTGACAGTATGTTTGCAGTCTGGGGCTGTTTTATGTCGCTGGTGCCTTCCAAGAGTCTGAGGTTGAGGGCTTGGGTCGGCTTCATGGTTAGCTTTTTTTTTTTTCCTCCCCCACCCCTACCTTTTTATTCACAGTTTCCAATACACAGAGCACTTTATAACATCCGTGGAAACCTCTGTGGCCACAGGCTTCAAAAATGATCATGACGCGTGTCAGACACGCACACACAGGGAAGGATACGGGAGGGTCCGATGACATGGCACCCATGTGTGGCTTTCTCTTTTTCTAATCTCACCCCCGAAGGGGCACTGCTTGGCACAAGCCTGAGAAGGGCTTTCACTAGGAAAGCAGTGCCGAATGCCATGTGGATTGGGAAATGAAGTTGCCCTTGGGATCGCCAGCTCGGACAGCCGTACCGCACTGGGCCAGGCCTCACTGAGACATCTGTGAAATGCGTGTGGAATGCATGTGCCTGACTTTTTTTTTTTTTTTTCCTGTAAGAGCCTTGTGTCATTGGAAAAACACACTGGATGCGTCTTAGAGACAGAAGTCCTATCGTCTGAATTTCTGATTGCTCTTGCCGCCGCCTCGGCATACCCGAGCTCCCCGGAGACCGAAGCTCAGAGCACATCCAACAGATACTGCTACACGACTGGCCTTTGTCCTGCTCTGCAAACACTCAGTCCCCTCCGGTGAACACTCGAGAAACAGCCCACAACCTCACACTCCATGTCTTCCGTGAGTCCAACCAAGTACACGGGAATAATGGACAAAAGTAAGACGGAGCCCAGCTGAATTGTTATCCAACTCTATGAGAAAACAGCTAAGAAACATGGAAAAGACACAGAAGCCATCAGGGAGCTGAGTTCCAGTGAAAGGGATTACCATTCAGACCAGATGTGACCCTGGGACTGGAAGCTCCATCCTGCCCCCAGGACAGTCCTTCAGTCCTTCAGCAATGGGGGAGGAGTCTGCACGGGGGTGGGGAGTGGGGGGAATGGCTAGAAGAGCAAATGAAAGGCCAGTAGGAGCGATGGGCCATGCGACCATCCAGCAGAAGCTTCAGCTGGTCTCTGTCTCCCCAACTCGTTCTTCCCTGACAACCCTTTTGGGGACCTATGTCTCAAAATGGGGGTTCACGCTGCCCCACCAGACACAGAATCAGAAAGCCAAAAAAGAAACAAACATGGATCACTGGCTCCCCCTCCCTAGAATAAAGACCACGAGAAACAGGCATCGCCCTTCCAGGGTTTGAACCCAATGGGTTTTTACAAAGGAAGCATCCAAGAGTTGGTAGCCACTGTCTTCCCATTTCACTCTCTTCATGGGACATTTAATCCCAAACACTGAGAGCTGTGAGATTTCCGACACTTTTGTTCCTCAGTCATCTCACCCGTGAAATGGGGTAACAGTCATGAAGGAGATGAACAGTTTTCTGTCAGGGGAGAGACAGGCAAAGCCAAACACAGAGTAAGCATTCTGGAACTATTTCCTATTACTCGTGGGTGTCCCAGAGGAGCTGAAAAGTAGAGGGACGCTTTGCAAGCATGAGGTTCCTCCAGGTTGAGGGAGGCGGGGATGGCTGTCTCTGCTTTGGAGAGCCAAACGCTTGAGCAAATCTCGACAAACCAGGACAGGAAGTGCACAGGCTTCCAGGCACCCCACACAGAAAGCAAGCCAAGGTGAAGCTCAGTGATGCAGCCCCTCTCCCGGAGGGAGGGCCGGAGACAATGGTTCCGTCACAGCAGGCGCTCTGCTCCTCCAGGCAAAGGCACCAGCCCAGACTGGAGAAGGGAGGATAGAAAATGGCAAACTTCGCAAAGCGTGGAGCCCCAGTCTTTCTCCTGACCCAGGAAACGCTGGAGCCCAGAGAGAACGCGGGAGCCATACACGTGCAGAGGGAGTCTGTGTGCGCCCGCGCCTGGGCACGGAGGACGCGCTGCGGCGGCTGGGGGCGGGGGGCACCCGGGGCAGGACTCGGATGCGGAACCTGCCTCCCCAGTTAACTGAGTGACCTTGAGCAAGCTCTGCACTATTTTCAGGCCTTCTGTTTCCTCCCATGAAAAGCAAAGAGTAATTTCCTCCCCACAGCCTCCTAGAGAGCAGAGCTGATGAAGAGATGTAAGGAGACCTCCAGCTCCGACGTGGAGGCCTGCCCTGGTGGAGTAACAGTTGTGTTCCCCGCCTCCAGCTGGGCGCAGTCCACACACATCCCAAGGGCGCGGGTGCCTGTCCCTGTTGGGGTGGGGGGGTCGCGGGGGACCCAGGAAGAACTATCAAGATAAATTCAAGACAAGCAACTAAATAAAACAAATGCTTCTTCTGCCTCTCTTCCTGCCTGCATCTTTCTTTTAAAAGAGTGAGCAGAAGCAGAAAGCTCCTGTCAGGAGTATTCATCAGCGATGAACTTGAATTTTGGGCAGTAGGTTAAAGCACATGAAGAGGGCACATTAGAGCGATGTGCGCAGGTGTGCGAGGGCACGTGGGAGGTGCGGGTCAGGTGTGTAGTCCAGCCCCATTCCTTTGTAGCATGAGTGATTCCACAGGTGGGAAGGGGTGGCCGGTGGGGACTGTGAGCACTTGGAAGCAGTGAGTGAGGCCATCGCTGGTGATGGAGGCAGAGGGACAGAACCCACAGCGTGGACGAAAGTGGACACAGTGCCTTGGACGCAGTGGGGAGAACGCAGCCTCAGGACAGCCAGAGGCTAAACCCAAGGCTCCTCCTCCTGGAGCTGGTACCCCGCATTTCACTACTCAGGGTGTCTGCCCACCAGCTGGAAAAGAATGCCTGTCTTTGACCCTCAGGGCAGCAACCCACCCTTCTGAGCAACACGTCTCACAGTGGAGTAGCTGAAAGCCGTGGCACTTTGACATGGATTTGATAACTAAATACCTGCTGAAATGAGTTCCTCCAGCTCCGCCCCACCCCACCCTCAAGCCAATGCAATCCTTCCTGAAGCTAATGTTTCTTTCCACCTCCTGTTTCTCATTTTCTTCCACCTCTTCCTTCTCCTCCTCCTTCTTCCAAATAAATCACATTTTGGAGTTAGAAGCGGGATGGAGCTGTTTGCCGCATGCTTCCAGTTGGAAAGAGGTGGAGTCAAAATTGTATTCCCCATCTCCGAAGTTTGGAGACACCTCATAGTGAAGGGCACACACTTTCATTCTCTCTTTGCCTTGAAACCCCCTTCCTGGGAGGGGCTGGGAAAGGATTTGTGCTTTTAGGGAGCTCAAGATTGCAGTCCCTGGGGCCATCTGGGAGCGATTAGCCGACAGATTTCAGGTAGCTCCAGCCGCACGCACATGCAACCCACATGAGACCCCTAATTCCATACCCACCGCTCTCCTTCTCCAAATAAACAGCAGTGCCGTTTGCAGAGAACAGAAAATGCCTTCCTGAGAGCAGCCGCAGGGGAAAGCCAGGTCATAATTGCCCCCTCTGCCCCCACCCCTTCTCTGCCCCCTCCCGGCAACCCTGCCCACCATTCATTCAACAGCAGCCAGGCCCCGGGCTCGGGGCTCATCCGTGAAAGGACTGTGCCTGGTGCTTAGAAAAGCAAGCAAGAAAACCAGGAAGAAAAAAATATTTA
The DNA here is from genome assembly GCA_004363575.1 of Solenodon paradoxus. Taxonomy (NCBI): domain Eukaryota; kingdom Metazoa; phylum Chordata; class Mammalia; order Eulipotyphla; family Solenodontidae; genus Solenodon; species Solenodon paradoxus. The sequence goes on from RJWH01006800.1 coordinate 39,042, forward strand.
TTATCATTGTATATTTGGTCTGGGGGATTTAGAGGTTCTTGTATGTTAATAATAATATCAGTTTGCAGTTTGATTATTTTCTCAAAACCTGCAAAAACTTTAATCTCCACCACACCAAATGCTCTCTAGCACCCTTTCTAATGGAAAGAAGTCAGAAGGTAAGACACTGAGAAGAGGGTTTCAGGACAAGAACTATGTCAGTGGCATAGGCAGACACATGTAAGGAACATGTTTTGAGGGGACCTATAAAGACAGCCTATCTCCCTGGCCAACATGTCCTACTATGGTGCCTGGTAGTGGAAATCTACCATTAGATATCCATTGCTTTGGTTATATTTTGGTCATTCATTCAGTCAATGGACATTTATTTGGCAGAGTCTACGCGGAGATACAAAGAGGGTATCATCTGTCCTTACTGTTGAGGAGATCGCACTTTAGTCAGGAACATGGACACACAAGGGATAAACGACAGAACCAAGAGGCATGAAAAATGTCATCAGGGCATGGAGATATGCACAAATATCTTTTCCTGGGGAACTGTCGAAGTCCTCCAAAGGGGTTAGCATTTGAACAGGATCTCTGTCCCTATTATAAAGTCTGGCTGCCTCTTACACTGAGACTAGACTAAGCCTTACTCGTTATTTACTCCACAGCCCAAATGAGTTTCACATTCAGACACTGGGAACAGTAGGTGAGGACAGATTTTATTAGGAGAAACGCCCTTCCCTGAAAAGGGAGAGGAGTGCTGCAAGAAAGGCTGTAAAGAAGGTTCCCAGGGTCACGAGAAAGGGCGTTTTGGCGATGGAGAAGAGGTCAGCACTGGACTGAGGAAGGGTGGGCTAGTTCTGCCACAAGTCACTGTGAAATAACCAAAAGACATAGGACGAGGGCCGCTCTTGGGGGTGAGCAAAGGAAGGCCTAAAAAAACTTCTTTCCAGGACGCCCTGGATGGGTTAGCCTGATGGGTTAGTCCACTACGGCACAGTCCACATACATCCCAGGGTCCTGGGTTCAAGACCCAGAAGTGAGGAGATGGGGGGAAACAGCCAAGATGAACAACTAAATAAAAAAATCAATGAACTGCCTCTTAAACACAAAACACACATGCACAATACAACTCTTTCCCTTTAAGCATTATTACTGGGGATCTTTCAGAATCCAAGGAGAATAATTTTTCTCTGAGTCCATGCTGCAGTCTCAAAAGCAATCTCGCTCCTGCTTCTGGAGTTGTGTGACAAAAAGTCCCAGTCCCTGCTGAAAGTGAATTTGATGCAGGGAAGTTCTGGACAAAAGGAATGGGATGTTTATTCCATCCTCCGCCTCAGCTGTCTGCCTCAAGAGCTGGCTGCAGCTGGCCGCAGGCCTACCTGTGCTGAGGAAGGTGAGCCTAAGGCCTAGACCCGGCGATGGCAGCCTGAGGCCCGTTTCCCTCAGACTCGACTTCCTGGAGGAAAGTCGAAGCAGGAGGACCTCCTTGGTGCCAGGAAAATAAAAAGCAATGAGTGACTTTGGCTTCAAGCAGAATCTAAAGGAGAAAAAGAAATCTCTGAGCCCCACACAGCTCTACCTCCCCAGCCCCTTCCGGAATCACAGTGTTCAGCCCACTCAGTGTTTGGCCAAGGCCAGTCTCTCCTCCCCCAGAAGATTTCTGTGCTCCTGGAAAATCCTCTGGAAACTGTCATCACCACTGTGCTGGTTGGCAGATGTCCCCCAGAGAGAAAGAGAAGCCTACCCCACACTACACGGCATTTCTGGGCTCAGACCAGGAAAGAGGTGGGTGGAGGGGTGGGAGCCAATGGCTCAGGCAGAGCCTCATGGAGGGAGAGAACATGAGGGTGACCTCTGGAGCCAAGAGGAAAGGGATGGGAGGACTGTGCCCCTGAGCCACGAACTCGGGTACCATTTCTCCTAGGTGCTCTGTCTTCCTCTGGGCACTCGGATGGAGCAGTGGGTGGGAGGCAGCATCCCTGACTTCTCTGTTCCTTCAGGGTGGGAAGATGGGGAGCCAAGAAAAAAGCAGAGAAAGGTCTCACAACGCAGTCAGCAGGGAGGGCAAAGTTAGCACAGTGGACACAAGCTGAATGTTGACAAGATGAGACCTGAGACCATTAACAGCTGGGACCCAACCGTGTCCCGGGTAGATGTGCAGACACAGTCAGTCAGTCCTGAACCGAGTTAGGCAGGAGGGGACTGAGGATGATGAATGTCGGACGACTGGGAGAAGGGTCACACTGAAAGAAGGATAAAGACCTGCAGAGGCTGAGAGAATGAGAAGTGCCCCTGCATGTGCTTTCTGTCCCCAGAACCCTGCTCCCTAATCTAAGGTCCAGAGTCGACACTCAGGACACGGCCACCCGGATCCCAGGTTCCCTCAAGGCTTCTGCTGTCCAGACCCACACATCCGGGAACTCCACCAGCGGCAGCCTGGTTGGACACTCTGGAGCCAGTGCCCCGGGGAGAAGTGGACCCCGGAGACAGGGGTGAATGCCCCTCCAGTGTGGCTGCACCAAGACCACCCACTGTGCTGGCCTTTCCTACCAGGAACCTTTGCTCCCAGAGACTGGAAGAAATGTCTCCATCTGCCAGGTGTCTCCAGGGCTCTAAGGAAGTAAGTAGGGAAAGATACTACCTACTTCAGGGTCCCTAAGCCTCTGCCTCCTCTCCGAATGACACATGCCCTGTTGTTTGGCTTTGCAGTGGCCCTCCCTCCCCCTGAATCCAATGTAACCACCCTCTGTCTCTGCTCGCATGTGGATATGGTGGCCAGGGGATTAAAGGAACTGTCTCCTCTGCCAGCAGAACCAGAGGGGCAGTCCAGCCTGGCCCAGATTCCATTCTGCTCTTAGCCTTGCCTGGGGTTTCCCTCAACCTGGAAAAATGGTGGGGGGGGGCCTACGGGGGCAGTTAGATTCCAGTTTTTGGACCAGGTGTGAAAGAAAGCAACCATCTCTTTCCCCATTGGGCATAAACACATTTTGTCCTAAAGATGGTGAGGAGGTCACTCGGAGATTTTTCTGGGTCTTAAGAATGTAAAAGAGAGGAGACCTGGCCCCCCCTCCCAAAAAAAAGGCCCAGCTCTAATGCCAGGCTGAATTTCAGTCATCAGAAAAAAGTGGAAGGGGAGGGAAGAAAAGGGAGGGGGAACATTTAAAAGTTGAATTATTCCCTTTTACATCCTTGAGAGAAAGGGGCCCCAGAGGGGTGGGGGGAACCCTGCTGTCAAAGATCCTGACCTGTCCAAGGCTGGCTAAGAGGGTGCACCCCTAGCCTGCCGCTTCAATCCACCCAGGATGATGGTAAATGCAGCCTGTCTCCTGCCGCTTACAGCCCTCTGTGCTCAGCGAGAAATTACTGTGAAACAAACAAAACAAGGCAGGAAGCCAAGCAGGCCCCATCGCGCTCAGCACCCACTTTGCCGAGCCCCAGCTGTTTGACTAGGTTTTGGGTCTGCCTACCTGCTGCAGTTTGGTGACATCACAGCTTTCCGAGCCCTCTGAGGCCAGAGACCCCTGCCTTCAGCCCTTGCTGTCAGGAAACTCGAAAGTTGGGGCCTGACTGACCTCATGACCTTGGCCCTCTGGTCATAAGCTCAGCAGCCTGAGCTCCCAGCAGAGGGCTTGCTACCCAGGGCCTGCTGCTGCCCAGGTGGCCAGCTCTGGCAGCGCCCACCTGGAGCCCTACGCACACCAGGAAGCACCGGGAATTGGCCCTGAAATCTACAGGTTCACAACCAGAGGGATGATCTTTGTCAAATGGTTGCTTAAGTCCTGATGAGATAGAAAATGATGGCTGGAAAGGCACCAATTTGTCTTGAATTCTGACAGTTACCTTGGGAATCATATATTCCCACCGCTCCCCACCTTTTTTCTGGTTTGATGCAGCCATTTCTGCCCCGCCCCCCCATTAATAAAGACCCTAATGATCCCCCACTTAATCGGCTACCTTACAAGGAGCAGATGCTCGGGGTCATTCAGGCTGGAAGAAATCACAGCTCTAGATCCCATCCTCCCCTGGGGAACCAAAACAAATCATCCTGAGAATCACTACCACCTCTCTTGTGTTGCTGGTCTCCCTGGGACTGAAAACCCCTAAACCAAAAGGTGATGAGGGCGGTGGGGGCGCAGGTGCGATCCTGATGGTGGAGGAAGCTTGGGTGGAGCTGCTGGAGCCGCTGGCCCAGGCACACTCTCCTGCCAAGGAGGCGCCTACAGTGTTTAATTTGTATTTTTAAATCAACAAAGCAAAAGCACCTTCAGCTGAAAACACCTGAAAGATTTTTAAAAGTGGAAAATTGGGGAGAAAAACGGAAAATAACAACAACCTGGGCCTAAGAGATTTCCCGAAGGCCCTTCCAGGGATGCGTGGAGGGAAATCATATGGCCAGCCCTGGTACCTGGAGGAAGCACAGATATTTTTGGAAAATGAAGGAGTTAAAAAAAAAAAAAAAAAAAAGCAGTACACTCCCTTGGGGACTGGCATTCTCACTCTCCTGTTCCCTTCTGAGAGTTGGCCAGTCCTGAAACCCTAGGGACTAGCCAGCAAGTTGGTCCCTGACTTGACTGGGTCCGCACCTCCTGGGAGCAGGACTAGGGGAAGGCTGGATTGCAACCACGCACTGGTCACCCAGGATGAGATAGATGGTTGACGCCCCCCTCACCTGACACCTCCCTCCGCTTTCTCTTCCCAAACAGAAAAGGGAAGAAAACGGATCAGTCCCCGTCCCCACCCCGCTGGATTTTACAGTCCTGGGTGACACCCGTCCGACAGTCTCCCTGAGCAAGGCGCCCGTTTGGGGAGAAATGCACAGGTAGGAATAGACGGACACATGCGTTTAAGGAACGAGTCGTCGGGAGGCCTATGATGGGACACACTGGAGCAGAATGTTCAAAGGTCACCTTAATTCGGTGGGTCAACAGTCATTTCTTGCGCTCGGAGGAAACGCTCTGGTTTGGATGTTGCTGTCCAGTTCAGCGGCTGTCCCGCGCGCGGTTTACCTGCCGCTCCTTTGCAAAGAGAACGGCGTCCCGCGTGAAGAGACACCCTCAAACACGCCCCTCGCCCAGCGTGAAAAGCGCTAATGAGGGGGGCGGGGGCTGGGAGCGGCGCTCGCCGGCCAGGTCTCGGCAGGGATTGCCATTTCTGCCTCAAGGGACCCGGTCCGAGGAATTGGAAGAGAGAAGGGTTACGCCCTTCCCTCCTATAATCCTACGGAGAAGAGTGCACAGAGCTGAGATCTTTAGATGTCCTGCTCACTCCAACCAAATGTTCTCGGGCATGCGTCCCCGCAGAAAACGGTTTTAGACACGGTCCTCGCTTTTCCTAAAACATTTTAGAGAGAGGGAGGTAACGGGCCTTAATTCTCCAGGTAAAGGGAGCCCATCTGCTCACACCGCCCACCCCCACCGAAAACCCCTTTTGCACGACGTGTTTGCGTCGCCCCGCAGAGTCCGCGAAACTCTCTGCAGCTCCACCAACTCTGGGCTCTGGCTCCCGGGTAGGCGCGGAGGGAGATTGGCGGTGCCGGCCGGGGAAATTGAGCCCGGCGCCGGCCCCGGGCGCCAAAAGAGACGGCGCGCGTCGCGGGTGGGGGGATCCAGACTTGGTTTCCCGAGCTGCCCCCTTGGGATCGGGTCTCGCCCCTCCTTGTCTCGGTTCCCCCTCTGGCCGCCGGGCTAGTTCAGGAGTGGGGACCCCAGTCTTGTGTATACGTGATGCGCCCTGCGTCGCCTGCCGCTTTTGGTGAGCTGAGCCTTTTCTCTTTCCCGTCCCCACCAGACCGAGGACCTAGGTGCCTGGAACTCGCGACAGAACGATCCCGCGAAAACTGAGCCAACAGCCTCAGTTTCCCCATCTGTAACAAGCACCAGGGCCCGGGTTTCTTTCCCTCCTTCGGGTTTTCTCTGATTCAGGTCGTCTGGTCTAGGACTGTGAGCATGTTTCTGGGCTGGAAAGAGAAGTCAGGGACGATCAGGAAAAATCAAAGCGGACCGAACCGAGCCCCGGAGGTGGGAGGGGGAGTTGGCCCCGGAGGCCGCTGCAGAAGTCAAGGACCCGCCCACCCGGCTAATCAACCTTGCCGCAGCTTCAGATGGGGCCTGACCCTGGCAGGCTGAGCAGAGGGCAACGCTTGGCATCTGGGAGATAGAGCTGGGGTCCTTCTGTGGTCTCGGTCTCCCCATTCTGTGCAGACTATAAATGTCAGGTTTCTGGCACGACCTTTTTGGTTTTGTTTGGTTTTGTTTTGGAGGGGGCAGTCCGTCTGGTCATCCTATAGACACACACACACTTCCAAGTTCCCCTAACTGGGTTGCCCAGAGGTGGATCCGCTCGGGAGGAAACATCACGGAGGAATCCCTGCGGAGATAAATCCGCACGCGGCAGAGCAGCTCTGACTGAGTGGAATACACCAGCCCCACCACCACCTTCCAAGTTTTCCCGCAGGGACAGTTAGACCGTTTCTGGGCTTTTGGCGCCCCCTCTGGATATAGTAGAAAATTGCAGTCCATTTTTCCGTCCAAGTTTTCAACAACATACAAAAATACAAAAGGCTTGCATCAAATCAACAGAACGTGTGCAAAGCACCGTTGTTTCTAATTTAAAAGTCAACATATTACGTGTCTCCTATTAAATAATCGCTTTCAGTTATAGTTTATAGGTAGGTATATATCTTGACACGTTTCACACTTCCACAGTATATCTTAAAGTCACAGGCGTCTTCATTGCTTTTATGTCAGGAAACATAGGAATTTCAATAAAATACAACTAAAGAGAGATGTCCGCACGAAAACGTATGCCCGACGATCTCCAATCCCCACGATCAGTTGTCTGCAAATCCTTCAGTGCCACTCACAGTGTTCCCTCCCCAAGTCACAGAAATTAGTCCCTACTACGGGAACTTTTTTCTCCCAAGAAAAGACGAAGTTGTTCCTATACTTTCCCAGAGTATTCGGAGAGCCATGAATACAAAGCTGTTGTGTGGAGGCCTCTTGAAGTCCTACACAAACTCTGGGTTTCTAGAAATGTCCACAGCTAGTAGGTTACATTCATTTGAAAAGTCAGTACTGTTTAAGAGGGTTGCAATGTACTGCCTTCCAAAGAGTCCCATTTCCTCCAATGTCCACCTCTTCGAAGAAAACAAGATCTTAAAAAATTCTCCCAGGCAATCTTTTTTTTTTTTTTTAATTTTGTAATAGTCTGCAATTTGCAAATCAGAAATAAATGTCTTTGATATGATAGGATTATCATTTAATAGGATCACGATATTAAGGATTGTCTTCTTATTAATCATGTAGTAAAAGCCAGAAAGGGGGAAGTTTAAAACGAAGAGTTTTCGCCAATATTGACTTTACTTGTGATTCTGAAGACATAAAACCCGAAGGCGACTAAGCTTTCTTTTCTCTCCGAACAGACACCCAACCGGATTCTGAGTGGTTCGTGTAACCACACTTGATATAGTTCCGAGATGCCCCCACTCCAAACCCCCACAACTCACAACTGTCTGCCTGTCAGAAAGAGTCCCACTCAAGTCAGCACCACAGGCAGGGGTCACCACTCCAGGTGTTTGGAAAGGGGGAAGAAAGCAGGCAGGCACCAAGACTGTTCCAAAGCGGAATTTTTGTCTGCGGTAGTGCCCAGTTGTTTAGCCTTTACCAGCCCGGTGGCCGGCCTCAGCCTCGGCCCGGGACCGCCACGTTCGCAAAGCTGATCTCTCCAAACCAGAGCAGTCTGCAAACTCTTTCCAGCCGCAGCAGGGCTGCTGACGTTTTGACTCGGCCCGGCAGAGAAGAGCAGAACGTCAAAACAATCGCCCCTGTCGCTGAGGAGCGTGGGCAGAATGGGGGTCTGAGGTGGGGGGAGCAGAAGGACTCGTCAGAGTTCCAGGTTCGGGTGGCGCGGGACCACTCCGGCGCGCGCGGGGCTCCGGCGTCGCCGCCGCGGGGACCAAGCTTTGGTTTTCATTGATTCCCTTTGCAAGAGCGCAGCGGAATCCCAACCAGCCGCACCAGCCCCGGCGAACCAGAGCAAGCTAATCTGTTTATATGGATTATTACAGAGGAACCGCGGGCGTTGAGTCACCAAAACATTTGCTTCATGAGACCATTTCTAAGGACTTTCAGGAGAGGCGGCTCCGGGCGCGTAAACTGGGCTGTGCGCGAAGAAGAGCCTGCTTTGCAAGCACTGCGAACTCTAGCCAAATGCCCGGTACCGCGGAGAAAGCAGTGAAAAGGAAAGCCGAGGATGAGAGTCGATCCTAGTCTAGACACACACGCACACACACACGCGCACACACACACACACACGCGCACACACGCACACGCACACATACACGAGATTCGCGCAGAGACAGCACCAAAATTCTGACATTACAAGAGTAAAGCAAACTTACTTAGACGTCCCAGGTCCCCCGCCTTCCCCGCAGCTCACCCCCCACCCCTACCCCCAGCCCGACGCGCGGCCGCGGTCCCCTCCCCTCCCCACTCGTCACCCAGCCCGTGGCCACAATCCTCCTCCCTCCCCCAAACTCGGATCCAATCAGCTGCCTGCCAACCCCTGTAATGCCGCTCTGTGATTGGCTGGATTCTCTAAGGTGAGGGAAGAGTATTTATTAAAGAGCCCCTGGGCTGGGAGTTGGAGAGCGGAGAGCGGAGCTTGAAACGGACTGGAAACTTCAGTGGCGCCGCGATTTGCCAGTTTCAAGCCAGGAACTTTTCTTTGCAGGAGGTGAAGAGAAGGGGTGCAAGCGCCCCCCGCTCTTGCTCTCTTTCCCTCCTCTTCCTCCTCCTCCGCTTCAGTTCGTCTTCCCCCCACTCGGAGCGAACAGCTGCGGCTGGGCCACCCCGCGCCTCCCCCAGAGCCAGCCGCCGCCGCCGCCGGGTGACGCGCCAGGCTCCCGGGAGTCGCTCGCTCCGCGTCCGGGCAGCCGAGGGGAGAGGAGCCCGCGCCTCGAGCCCCCGAGCCGCCGCGGCTTCTCGCCTTTCCCGGCCACCCGCCCCCTGCCCCGGGCCCGCGTATGAATCTCCTGGACCCCTTCATGAAGATGACCGACGAGCAGGAGAAGGGCCTGTCCGGCGCCCCCAGCCCCACCATGTCCGAGGACTCGGCGGGCTCGCCTTGCCCTTCGGGCTCCGGCTCGGACACCGAGAATACGCGGCCCCAGGAGAACACCTTCCCCAAGGGCGAGCCGGACCTGAAGAAGGAGAGCGAGGAAGACAAGTTCCCCGTGTGCATCCGCGAGGCGGTCAGCCAGGTGCTCAAGGGCTACGACTGGACGCTGGTGCCCATGCCGGTGCGCGTCAACGGCTCCAGCAAGAACAAGCCGCACGTCAAGCGGCCCATGAACGCCTTCATGGTGTGGGCGCAGGCGGCGCGCAGGAAGCTGGCGGACCAGTACCCGCACCTGCACAACGCCGAGCTCAGCAAGACGCTGGGCAAACTCTGGAGGTACGACCCGCGCCCCGCGGGGGGCTCCGCGCTCGGGGGCGGCCGGCGGAGACGGACTCCGGACGCCCCGCCTCCCGGCAGCTGGGAGTCGCGGTCCCCGAGCTGGCGAGGTGGGAGGAGGGGGCAGAGTTGGGGCGCGTTGCAACTTTGCGCAGTTTGGTTAAGTCCTCGCATTGCTTTTGGAGGAAGGGGGGCGGTGAGTGGAGCTGCGGAGATCGGGGTGAGAGAGAAAGCCCTGGACGGGAGAGCGCGGGTCCGAGACGCGGTGGGAGGGGACTGTCAGTGGATCTCCGGTCGCCGTGAAAAGTTCAACCCCAAATAGGAGCTTGGGGTGCGGAGTGCTGCTAGTGTCTCCAGCCCTAGA